>JABFEP010001027.1:0-23761 GCA_013618265.1 Fusarium albidum
GGTCTCAGTCTCGGTGACGGTCCTGTCAGGCTGGGTCTCAGTCTCGGTGACGGTACTGCCGGCCTCGGTCTCAGTCTCGGTGACGGTCCTGTCAGGCTGGGTCTCAGTCTCGGTGACAGTTGTACCGGCCTGGGTCTCAGTCTCGGTGACGGTTCTCCCAGCCTGGGTCTCGGTCTCGGTGACAGTTGTACCGGCCTGGGTCTCGGTCTCGGTAACGGTCTCACGAGCCTGAGTCTCGGTCTCGGTAACAGTCTCGCGAGCCTGTGTCTCGGTCTCGGTGACAGTCACACGAGCTTGCGTCTCGGTCTCGGTGACAGTTTCGCGAGCCTGGGTTTCGGTCTCGGTCACAGTATCAGTGACGGTCTCAGTCTCCGTCTCTGTAGTCGTTACAGTCCGCGTGTGCTGACGCCACTTAACCACAGTGACTGTCTTCCCAGGGCGCCAGGAAGTGATGGTAACCTGGGACAGATTAGTCTTGTTCCGAGGCAAACTTTCCGCTACCACAACTCACAACGTGGCTTTTCCAGGAAACAACGGTTGTAGTGTCACTGAAGACTAGTTAGTTGCATGTTGGTCTCGTGCTCCGCGCTCGACTTACTACACTGTCTCCACACCGCTATTTACAATTAGTGAGTGTCTTTGAAATTTTGACAGGTTGAATCACATACCAGGAGGTTCCAGCCGTGGTGGATGTCGGCATCGATGTGATCGTGCTGGGTACCGTCGTGGTCCCAGACGAAATCTCAGTGGAGGTTTCGGTCTCCGTGGAGATTGTTGACGTCTCCGACGCAGTCGTGGTCTCGGTGGAGGTTTCGGTGGAAGTCTCGGTAGAAGTCACAGGCTCGGTGGAAGTCTCAGTGGAAGTCTCGGGCTCAGTGGATGTTTCCGTAGAAGTCCCGGGCTCTGTGGAAGTCTCGGTGGAGGTCTCAGGCTCCGTGGAGGTCTCAGTAGAGGTCTCAGGCTCCGTGGAAGTCTCAGTGGAAGTCTCAGGCTCAGTGGACGTTTCCGTAGAAGTCTCAGGTTCAGTCGAGGTCTCGGTGGAAGTTTCAGGCTCGGAGGTTGTCGTCTCCGTTGTGGTAGTGCTAGGCGGAAGTGGACAGTAATAGCCATCGCACTCATCTTCGCTCGTGGTGGTGGTGGTGGCGGTGACCGGGATGGTATAAACACTGGTATACGTTGTATAAATGGTGGTCACGCACCCGCATTGTCGGTCGTAGCCTGTGGCCTCTTCAACCCGATAGATCTCCTCGGTTGTCCAGGTGGTTTCGGGGTTGCTGAAGTCATAGTCTTCGGCCGGCTCGGAGGCGATGGCTTCCGACGTCGTCACCGGTGCTGCGCTGGTCTCGTCGGTATCGACTACGTCTGTTACCGATGCCGGGGCAGTTTCGGCAGTGCTGGCCGCCTCTGCCACCGTCGTAGGATCGGTGTAAATCGCCTCTTCTTCCGACGTAGGGGCGGAGCTGGCCACCTCCACCTCCGACGTAGGGGCGGAGTTGACGACCTCTGCCGCCGAAGGAACGCTGTTGACCACATACGCCGCTGATGTAGGGACAACGTACGCGGCTTCGTATCCACCTTCTTCCGTCGTCGCGGTATCTACCACAGTCGGTTGACCAAGG
The DNA here is from genome assembly GCA_013618265.1 of Fusarium albidum. Classification (NCBI taxonomy): domain Eukaryota; kingdom Fungi; phylum Ascomycota; class Sordariomycetes; order Hypocreales; family Nectriaceae; genus Fusarium; species Fusarium albidum. Next base: position 1,620 of record JABFEP010001027.1, read on the forward strand.
GAGGCCGAGTCACTCCTCCGGTGAAGTACTTTTCGGCCATTGTAGGCTGGGAGCTCGGCAGCTGCGGCACCCAAGGCGCCGAGCATCAACAAGAAACGCATGGCGGGCGAGTGCCTCGAAAGCGGCGAGTGAGTGACAGCAGCGCCAAAACTTGAGACGGGCCAACTAGCGAGCGTGATAAAACGAACGAGAGTCTAGGCTTGAGTCTTGGTCCTCCAAATGTTAGAGATGACCTAGAATAGAGTAGAGAAAACGAAAAAGGTTGGGCTACCGTACCGCGGCGAACATATGATATAGGGACCAACAGATCAGGCTGAGGGTTGGACCGAGGGGCTGAGCGAGGTAGCCCTACCAAGTGCCGGTGACGCGACTAGCTGGCACCACATGCACGATATCCGCAATTGGCTCTTTAATTTACTCCCGAGAAGCCACTCCGGTGTGTTAGGAAGCAGGGGAGTGGGTGGGTGAAGAGGCAACCGGGTTTGCAGTTCGATATATGGTGGTACCTAGACTATGCACCAGGGCCCCAACGTGCGCGTTGAAGACAGCCGAGTAATCAAATAAGCCAAGCGTCAGCTCAAATTACAGAGCTCGCAGACTTGACATGGGCAGGCCACGGCGCGAGAGGATGAGTTGGGACAAAGAGCCAGGACCCTCACAAAAGGTCCACTGGCCGGGTGTGAGGGCAACATGGGCTAAATGCTCTGGATGACTCTGCGGGTACCTTGCCCGAGATGCCTCCCCTCGAGCAGTAGCATGAATAACAATGCATCTGGAGTCATCTCGCACATGCAGCGAGCATGGCCAATGGGCCAGGGTTTGATCGGCGCACGTACGATACACCCAAACGAGCAAGCAGCACGGCTTAGCAGGTGGTCCTAGTCAGAGGGACAGGAGAGATCCACATGGGCACGGAAGTTTTCCCAAGGGCCTTGTCTTTGGAGTTGAGGGCAAGTAGGTTCAGGCTCAGCATCCGACAAAGCCAAGGACCGAAAAGTGGCGGAGAAGTGACAGTCTCGCTATCACATCACAACCCTTGAGCGTAACCGCTGACGACGCGGCAACCCAGAGCCGCAGCAACGGCGGGCCAACTAGGGGCCATGGACCAAGTTACTAGCGGGGCTAGAAGTAGGCTGCGATCTGACATACACCAGGGGATAGAATGATTGGGAAGCCTCGAATGCACCCGTTGAGGCCGCTTGCCCCGGACGAGTCGAGCGCTTACGGTGGCATTGGGTTTTGAGTCAAGTTGGGGCGGGAACTTCTGCCCGTCGTGTCATCCAGCAGGACACCATCGATGCCACGGCTCACATGAGGCAGACGGCAGAGCATGCTGGATGCGAAGGTTCGTGTCCGTAGAGAAGCTCGTGTTGAGTCTTGGGATGGGCAGCCACATCGGAATTGTGGGAAAGGTATAGGCTGTGGGTGATCCTCGATGTGCTTTGGAGGCGTTGGCTTGACGATTAGCCCAAAAACGGGTCTCGGTCGGCGGAACATGGTGGTGGACTGCCTGACAAGGTACAATCAATGATGAGGGTGGAAGAAGTGAGGAAGAAGTGGAGAGACAGCGCGCGGTTGACCAGTTCGTGCTCGTTACCACTAGCGGCCTACTCCGTAGTATAAACGGGCGGGCAGGTGGTCCCGACGCCACAGTCCATCCGCCAGGAGATTCAACGGTCTGATTGGCCAGGGTGCGATGGACCGGACCCAATCTGGGGCGGAATTTGCTGCGGGCCAGCCCTGTGAAAGCGGAGACTGCGGCGTAGCTTCTGAAAACCCACTAGAGCTTACTCTACCCCCCACTGGGCCGTAGTGAAGCCCACTGTAGCCCTAGCCTGCCAACCCAGGCCTTAAGGTCCTTGTTGGCAGTTGCCAAGAAAGGCAAGCTCAAGTCATGGGAACCCGACTCTCTGGGTGCTCGGGGCAGGAACGGCCCAACGCACTCTATTCATTGTTCAAACTTGGGATTTGTTTGTTCCTCGAGGCCACGGTATTCATACCTTTTCTTTGTTCCATTGGACCTCGTTCGCATTCTCTCCCCCCCACCCTTGCGTTGTATCACCTTCTCCATGGCATGACCTCGGTCTTATGCGCGACTTTTGTCTGTCCACCCAGTTATCCCGTGCGGGGGGGAGGACAGGAGCCGCGTCCGAAGAGTAGCGGAGAGAGGCATGGGAGCAGGGGAGGCTGCCACCTCACCCTCCATGATGCCAATCCCTGTATCGCAAGATCCTTCCCGATTCGACCTTTTCTTCTTTTGATCCCGGAGGGTGTGCTGTTGGGGGCTAAATCGACTCCAACGCATTGTACCTCCGCCACCGCCATGGCCCGGGCGCTGCTCGACATTTACGAGTGCTTATTTTTGGCAGGGATGGTGAGATCGACCATGTCGACCAACCCCGGCCAAGACTGACAAGTAGCCTTGTTGCTTATCCGGAGTGCCTCGACGGATGGGACTTGTGCCATGTTAGTCTGGTCTGCAATTTCTTGCGCTGGTGTCCCCGTCCGCCGGACATGTCCGAGTCACCGTTTTTGATCTTCACCACCGTAAATCCCCCGACGGTATGGGGAGCGAGATGATCGAGGGCATCAGGGGAAAGGCATCAGTTATTCCATCTCCCTGAACTCATCTAACCAGCAAGCCAGGAATTGATCCTATTATAGCCCTATGGCATGAGCCATCTTGTGAGCCCGGCTCTCAAAGCGAGTTGTTGTCAATATTACCTGGCGGTCACAAAGGGGAACCCATGGGGCAACTATTGTTGACTCGTCCACTTGTCAGCCACTGACTCTCACTTGCCGAAGTACTCCGCCATTGGCAGTTGCATCTTTCCTATCCCGCTCTCGGTCAGCCGAAGACCCGCCCCACGCATAACATACAGTTGCTCCTCAACCGGAACATTGCCATGTGTCCGAGCCTGGTCTCCATGGCTCCCGTGGTGATACCACGCGCCCTTACGTGGCCCTACAGAGAATCTGAGGTCAGCACTCTCTGAGGGAAATCCACATGGCACCATGGTCTGAGTGAAATTTGTTCACGTTTGCAATGGATGGAGCTGTTCTTTTCTGTTTACATGCTCAATTTGTGCCCTTCCCCGGCTCACTGGTGGGATATCAGGCTCCAGACGGTTGAGGCTGAGCAACGACAGACAAGGGTCTCATTCCCGTCAAGCTATCGCGCCTCAATGTCAATGGCTGATGGTCCGCATTGTCACAATGATTTGTCCGAAAGTAGGTAGCGTTCTCCGATGCATGTGGTTTTTTGGGTGGCATGGACCAGACAGAGCCTGGTCTCCCCCATCTATCTCACAGAACTCTCGGTGCCAAAGTGGGTGCCAGGAGTGCCTCTTGTTTGATGGGATAACAGCTGATCTTTTCAGCCCTATGTCCCCCATTCGATCTCCAGCAATGACAGTGGCAAACCCTGTGTCGACGGCTGTTGATTCTTCGCTGTTGGTTACTCATATCGAGTCTTACAGCCCTTTCCGGCCCGTTACGCCGTGGTCTTATTGACATAGTTGTCCAGTTTCTTGCATTGGCGTCTCACCCTGTGCCCTGACTCTGGTACGACTGCTTGTTCTGACCTTACTGATTACGCCTTGTCTGGACCAAAGCCGCTTTGACACCTTTGCGGTCCTTGATTCCAGCCGAGGATATCAGCCTTTGTTCTTCGGACAGCCTACCTCAGCCTACGTACCTTGCTTGCTGAAGCAGGCTTTGCATTTATCGTGGGGCAGTTCTCTTCCCGGCGGATACCCGCTTGCCCTCTGCGCCCCCCAGAGGTGGAGGAGTTCGCTTAGGGTCCCTTGAGCTGGGACAAGACATGGTCCCTTAGCATTTCCCTGCAGTTAATTTCTCTCAAACGCCTGCGCTGCACGACTGCATCTGTCAACGGTTGTTACGCCGTCGCGATGCTTGGTTTCGGTTCATCTTGGGCGCTGTTGGCTGTGGCCGTCGTCGGCCCTGCCAGCGCCCAGTTCACAAACTGGGTAGACAACCAGATAGCCACCGAGATATGCGTCTGGTTTCAACCAAGAGGTAAAGATTGATTCTTCATGGCGCTCACGTCCCACTAACATATGGGATAGCTGCTCTGATTCGGGACATGATCTATCTCGATGGCGGCGATATCTGGTGGATGCCTCATCTTGACGATGGTAGATTCGGAGCCCCAGTGGACAATGGTACGTTGTTTTCTAACGTTCTAGTTGATACAACGCACGCAACTAACTCGCTAAAGGCAACAATGGCGGTCTCGTTCTCAACTACAATCTAAGCACTCCTTTCAACTCTACTACTAATGTTACCGAGATCCTTCTGGACAAGGCCATGTCCAAGGCCCGTGGAGGCTCGGGAAACAGCAATGGTGCCGCGCCCAACTACCTCGACGGCGCCATGCTTGCCAACGATGCGCAGTTCTTCCTCTATGGCGGCGCGCTCCTGAGGAACGACGACCTATACGACCCGCCTGACGAGGATGAAGTCCTGGGCTATCAGGCATACCAGTATGGCCCGGATAAGCCGACCTGGCGGAGTGGTTTTGACGATGCTACCCTGGATGACAATGTTACTCGCTACATTGCGTATGGAGGAGCTGTGAACGCGCCGTCAGAGAATCTAGCATGGTACTTCTCTGGGCTCGCATCTCCGACTCGAGGACCCATTTACACCAACAGCCTTGATGACAAGGCCGTGAACGTTTCCAACACTCTCATCACCCTCAATATGGAGGAACAGCTCCTGGAGGAATGGACCAACACAACGCTACCCCGTAGCGTCAAAGGACGTGCCAATCCAGAGGTCGTCTGGGTTCCTGTGGGCGAGAAGGGCATTCTCGTTGTCCTCGGCGGTGTTGTGTACCCTGAGTGGGCTGGACGAAGCCACAAGTCGGCGAACGAGACAGCAAGTGTAAGTCACAACGAAGCCCCTTTTCCTTGTTCTAAAATGCGCGCGAGGCCCGTTGTTGATTCTTCGAATGCTATAGGAAGAAGAAAGCCCCGAATTCATGCAGACAATCGACATCTACGATATCGCAAACGATGAGTGGTACAAGCAGGAAACCGAAGACGGCCCCGGGGCTCTGACACGCGGTTGTGCTGTCGTTGCCCCAGCATCGGACTATTCCAGCTTCAATATCTATTACTACGGTGGCTTCGATGGAATCAACCCCACAGACCCCTTCAAGGATGATGTCTGGGCGCTTTCAATCCCATCATTTACCTGGACCCAGATCTATGAAGGAAAGGACATCCATGCCCGCGCAGGCCACAAGTGCTTCATGCCATACCCCGACCAGATGATGGTTTTGGGCGGCTACACAACTCAGTCCGGCAACCGCATCACTTGTCTCGACGGTGGCCCAGTGGTGATGTTCAACCTCACCAGTGGAGAATGGATGGATGGCTACGACCCGGCCGAGTTCAGCGACTATGGCGTCCACGAGAAGATTCAATCCCAGGTCGGAGGAGATGCTGCAGGCGGTGCGACGGCCACCACTCCAGCATCCGGCTGGGCCACATCCGCTCTCGGCGAAGTCTTTGACACTGAATATGACACGGACAAGATCACGACCTACTGGCCGTACGAGAAGGCAGCTGCCACGGGGCGGCCAGATCTGGACGACGGGTCGAGTGACGACGATGGAAACAGCAGCAGTGGCGGCGGTTCTGGCCTTCCCAAATGGGTGGCGCCCGTTATCGGTGTTGTTGTCGGACTCATGCTCGTTACAGGCTGTCTCGTCTTGTTCTGTCTCTGGCGCCGCCGCAAGATCTTCAAGAACCGCTCCAGTGATTATGGCACTGAGGACGCCGGCAGCCGCATCATCTCGTGGATGAGAGGCCAGAACACAGAAAAGGCACCAACGGTCACGACATCCACCGAGTCGCCCGCGAGCCCCGAGATGGAAGAAGCCGTCCCGGTGAGGGCCGTTGGCCTAGTCTCACCTTCATCGCGCTCCAATACTCCTGTTCCCCCAGCGGAGATGGCGGACACTCAACTCGTCGAGTTGGCAGGTATGTTGCGGCCCCCTTTGAGAGGACGTATCAGATTCTAACGACAACAGACACATCTCCGCCGGTCGAACTTCACGACACTGGTCTCTCCCCCATAGATATCATACAGAAACACTCACATTTCGCTCGGAGTCAACAATCCCGCTCCATGACCGATCCGTCATACAGCTCGTTTTCTATGGGCCCTGATCACGCCAGCACCGTCTCGCGCTCAACAGACCAACCGCCCCTCCCATCGCCGGCTCTGAGCGGCCCCGATTCTCCTACCGCTGGTCGCGCGCGGGTAATGTCGGATGTTTCCGGCGTGTCTGATGGGGATGCCGCGCAGCTCCGGAATATCGGAGCAAGCCCGGTGAGCCCTCGGAGTGATGACGGCCAGCTGCCGTCCCCGCCTGAAAGGGCCGAGTCGGATGTCTTGCCCTCGCCACCGTTGGCCTCGCCGCCCGCGGACGCGGCAGCAGTGTCCCCAACGCCAGTTTCGCCACCCACCGCGGGAGAGAGCTCCGGTGACGATTATATCTCGGCGCGGCCCCCAGCAAGCCCTCTTAGGAAGAGCATGTTTGTCGAAAGCGAGGAGGATATGGGCAGGCAGAAGTAGGAAACAGCATCTTTGAAAACCCAAGCGGCGTTGGAGTCTGGGAACTAGCTGTATGGGAAATCGGTAATGGCTCGGGGCATTTGGGATACACTTTGGGTTCAGACAAGATTGGGTGGTGGCAAACGGTCTTTTTCACGAAGTCACGAGCGATAGTAATGGCTCTGGGGCAACTCATGGAGGAACACACTCCTTCTTTTGCAAGCATTCAATGTTTATATATAGTACTTTTTGAGTATATCCAATAATATCCAGACATAATCTTGGTCATCCCCTAGATCCCCAATCATCTTCGTCTCCTTGACTCCTTGGGACGAACGACTCCCTCGTACATCATCGAATTCGTGGTGTCATGGTGCGCTTTTCCATATCCAGCTTTCATTCCGCCCCGTTCGAATGCTTGGTTTCAAGCCTCGACAAGTTGATCATCCTCATCTTCGATTTCCTGCACCCTGTTCTTGGTGCCGTCCACCCCTTCGTCGGCCTCATCACGCGCCAGCACCTGAACCAGCCTCTCGCAGGCCTCCTGGACGCCCTCATCCTGCACTCGCGAGTGAGTCTCGCGGATTATGGGATAGACCTTGACACGGCGCAGCAGGTCACGGCCCTCGCGCGTCGTCGTCAGCAGCGTCAGCGTCTCGACGTGGGTCTGCACGTTGTTGCAGTCCGGGTCGCGCTTCTTGTCCGGGGGCAGCAGCTGCAGGTCCGGCAGCATGTCCATGCTCTCGTCGACGTCGTACTCCTCGCTGCCCATGATGGGGAGCAGGATGTAGGGTAGGATGTCGATCTCGTCCTCGGAGAGGAAGGAAGGGTGGGACGAGACCTCGAAGGCGACGTTCTTGATGGTGCTGGCGACGCCCTTGCGCCGGACGTCCGACTTGTGCTCCGTGAAGACCTTGAGCTTGGTGATGGGGATGACGCCGTCGTACTCCTGGGCCTGGAGGAAGTGCTTGCGGATGTCGTCGTGCTTGGAGAGGTCCGCGAAGACGTACGCCAGGTAGTCAAAGTCGGCCTTCTTGTTGTAGCTGCCGTCCTGGCCCTTGACGAAGAGATCCATGAGCTGGTTGAGGACCACATCGTCGGAGCCGAGCTCCGCCGGCGCCTGCTGCTTCCTCTTGAGGACATCCCTCATCAGGCTGTCCGACTTTGCGAGGTTGGCCAGGAGCATGGCCAGGAAGTTGGCATTGTGCTCCTCTGGGTTCTGGGCAAAATGAGTCAGGTTTCGTTCTCTCCCCTTCTCTACGTGTGGCGTTTTTTTTTTTTTTTTCATGGAGCGCGCTCCATGATGCAGTTTCTCTCAGACAAAAGACCTTACCACTATCCGTTGGAACACGAGGTCCAAGAACTTTTCATCCGTCGCCAGATCCTCGAGGATCTCCTGATCACCTGAAAGATTGACTAGTATGTTGCAAGCATGTTCCGATATGTTCTGCAGCGTGCGTGCCATGTGTTAGCATCTCCTCTCGTCCTTTCTCTCGATGGATTCGGAACAGAACTCACGGGATGGTCCCGAACTAGGATCTTGAGGTTCTTGACGGGCTGGAGTTGCGAAGCCTTGAAGATGCTCGGCTCAGAAGTCGAGTAAGGGATCAGGTTCACGACGGCAACCTGACGGATTTGAGGATGGGGATGGGCGATGAAGCCCACGAGCTGCCCGGGGGGGAGGGTCAATCGTCAGCGAGCGAGCGCGGAAATAAGTACGCAAGGGGGTTGTGTACTTCTTCTAGTTCAGTCGGCATCCTGCTCGTCTGTGAGATCTCTCTGATATGGCCGAGATTGAGAATGTGGTTGCTTGAAGGATCTTTCCAGTTTTTTTTAAAATCAATGGCGATGAATTTGGAGGGGCACTCTGGTAGTGGGGCTTCGGCCTGAAGTCATCGCTGCTTCAGTGGACTTCTGCGTCATGGTAGTGCCGGTGGGTGACTCTTTCTGACCCACAGGGCGAAGAAAGTTCTCTCTCCATTGCCATCATGGTGGCGGGGCAGAGTAGCCTGGGATAGAACAACACTACCTAGAATTATCATAGATAGCAAGTTGCTATGAAATATCCGTAATGCTAAAGAGATTGCCTTAATATATTGTCGTATTCTTGGTTGTCGACAAAATAACACTGTTATTGAAGGCTGGGAGAGATCAAGCTATTAAGTATCGAGGCATCAAGCATTTATGTCTGTTCTCGTCCCAATCAAGTTCTCTCACATCTAACTTATGTCCTTGGATCTTATTTTATTAGCCACTGGGCTTATAAATTTACCTAATTATGATTGTTTCAATTATGCCAGCCGTGATGAAGTCGTAAGGGTCGTCAGGGTCGTCAAACTTGCTGTCAACCAGTGTGGACGCCATGCCAAATCAAGAAAGAGGGGTGCTTATCGATAAGGCACAAAATTTTGAAAATCTATCCTGCCTCTCCAAGCACACACACATTCTGCGCGCCACCCATCTCACGCCGACAAGTCCAAAATGCCCAAGGCTACGACTCCCTTCGCCGCGCGCCAGACGCGGCGCCATAATCCGCTGGAGGATGATATCACGGCTACCGGAATCCTCAAAAACAAGCCCTCAAAGAAGCGATCAAAGGCCAACAACGATGAGGAGGAAAACTTCGTTGACGACCGCGCCTCCAGGACCATCCTCCGGATAGGTCGTGAATTGGCTGAGGAGGAGAACTCAGGGAAGGCTGTGGCCAAGCCGACCGTCGATTCTTTTGGCTACGACTCGCGATTCGACGACGAGGTCGAGGATGAGAACAAAGTCTACGACGACGATGAGCCATGGGGCGACGACGACGAGGTTGTTGAGGAGATCGAGGTCGACCCCAATGACCTCGATATGTACAAGAAATTCATGCCCGACGAGGAAGATGACCTATTGAAGCATGGGTGGGATCGAAAGCCTACCGGGGACGAGCAGGGCGAGACCGTCAACCTGGCAGATCTGATCCTAGAGAAGATTGCAGCCCACGAAGCGGCGCAGGCGAGGCGCGAAAACAACCTGGGACCTCCCGATGACGAATACGAGCTGCCTCCCAAAGTCATCGAGGTCTACACCAAGTGAGTCAGGGCAGAGCAGGACTGGCAATGCATGCTGATCAAGACCCAGGGTTGGACAAATCCTCTCCCGATACAAGTCCGGTCCTCTACCCAAGCCGTTCAAGATCCTCCCCACCATCCCTCATTGGGAGGATATCCTCGAGGTGACCAAGCCCGAAAGCTGGTCTCCAAATGCTTGCTATCAGGCAACAAGGATCTTCGTCTCGAGCAAGCCTCATGTTGTCCAGCGATTCCTGGAGATAGTCATCCTCGACCGCGTCCGCGAAGACATCTACGAGACCAAGAAGCTCAACGTGCACCTGTTCAACTCGCTCAAGAAGGCCCTGTACAAGCCTTCCGCATTCTTCAAGGGGTTTCTGTTCCCCCTTGTTGGTAGCGGAACTTGCACCTTGCGAGAAGCCCACATCATCTCGGCCGTCCTCGCCAGAATCTCCATCCCTGTCCTGCACTCTGCCGCAGCCCTCAAGGGCCTTTGCGACATTGCCGCCCAGGAGGCGTCCCACGGCACCGAGGGTGGTGGTGCCACCAACATCTTCATCAAGACTCTCCTCGAGAAGAAGTACGCGCTTCCCTTCCAGGTGATTGACGCTCTGGTCTTCCACTTCCTGCGCTTCCGCAGCGTCGACCCGGCATCTGTCCAGGACAGCGATGCCATGGCTGGCCTGGCGAGCGAGGGAGACGCCAGGACCAAGCTGCCCGTCATCTGGCACCAGAGCCTGCTCGCATTTGCCCAGCGCTACAAGGGCGATGTCACTGAAGACCAGCGCGAGGCGCTGCTGGATCTGCTCTTAACCCACGGTCACCCGGCCATTGGGCCCGAGGTGAGGAGGGAGCTGCTGGCTGGAAGAGGCCGCGGTGTGCCTCTTAAGCCTCAGGGGCCTGCATTGGACGGCGACGATACGATGCTCATTGACTGATGAGATCCGGCCTGGATCGTTTTTGATCAATGCCTCTGCTAATGAATGAAAGACAAAAATGGCGTCTGGCGCATCAAAAGATGGTTTCAAGCTGGTTCGACTTGAGTTGAGATAGATAGCGTACTCCGTTGGAGACGGATTAAGCCCATTTCGATACCAATTTATATGAGGTTCAACTTTCAAACATGGACGATGTCCATCGTATCCAGTGGTCAAGGCTCAAGCGGCATTGCGGTCTTTCTGAACCTAGGTATCTTGGGATCTTGGACCAATCCTTGGACTCTACGACATGACTTATTAATCTAGTAGGTAAGGTAGGTAGGTACTACCTTGGTTCCTGGTAGAACTGGGTAGGTAGGTGCCCGGAGAGGGAGGCATCTCGAATTTTGTGCAGGTGAGCTCGGACAGAAGGAACAGATACCACACGTCAGCTCGTCGCTTTCCACCCTCCTCCAGCTTCGTCCTTGGTGCCTACATGCTCAATTTCCCTCCTCACGCAACTCCTACAACCTAAAAGCAATCGCTTCATTTCAGCCTCTAGAATGCAATGGTTATCCCTCAGACCTAGACAAACTCTAAAGCCTAAGCCTTCGCCTTCCACGCCTCGTCTTTTTATGCCACTGTATCCTCCCCGTCGCCAATCTACACCGGCCCCCATCACAAGGCCGAAGTTTATCACATTTTGTCCAAGGAGCAGTTCTCCATCTTCGTCATGCAGGCATCGGGGACACCGTTATCGGACACTTCGCTGCCAACCAACCATCAACTGGACTCTGATGCTATCAAGTATCTTCACTCGTCTGGACGGCCCATAGCGAGAGACGCTAACCTAGTGTTTTAGCTATTTCAACCTCGCCTTTCGATCCCAGACGCCTCCATATGTCTCTGTTACGCTTCCAACTCCCAAGGTCGACAGCACAATGAAACACCAGCCAAGTCTCCCTTCCATGCCCGAGCACGCATCCTCTAATCCCCTCTCCAATCCTCATGCAAGTCATTCCAATTCCGCAGCTACCACGACGCTCCCACACGGTCGCCCCTCAGGCCCGCCGGCCTATGGCGTGGATCCCCCACGCCCTCCCCGCGATGGGTTCGAGTAGGGTTGGTTCCCAGCGGGCTACTGGGCCGAGCGTCAAATCATGATACAACGGAAAAGCAACTCTGGTAAGAGTTTTTGGAAATGGGGCAACCGATCAGTAAAATCCGCCAGCAATTCCGACCGTCGGGATATATCATCTGCGTCGCCGCTGACCCCGCTGTCAGTGCCTCCTAACTTCAGGCCCTTTGAAGAACCGTCGCCAAGCCACGTTTCTAGTCCGTTCGCATCCGAGTCGGCTCATGTTTTCTCACTTCAGCATCCTTCTGCCGCCCGGCTGTCGGACCGAGGACTAGAAACCAGTCAAGTGTCTCCTCTGATGGGCAGTACACCTTCAGTATCACAAACCAGCCCCTCGGAAACAGTCATAAAATCACGTGCAGTCGGCTCTGCATCCTCGAGTTCCAAAAGCCTTTACGACAAAGCAAAGAAGAGTATTGAAGCAAAGTTGAAGCGTAAACCGCGCAACGAGGTAATGCTGGGCTATGATTAAGGCCGGGGGAATACGCTAACGATGGCAGCGGTTTATATGTCCACCGATCCCCGGGTCCGAACATTCAATGGTGGACAGGACCGGAAACTACAATAGCGTTCATCAATTTACCAAGACTGGAACCTGGTTCAAGGACGAGCTCGTAAAAGAAAAGCTGAGGCATAAACTCTTCGGCAAAGCACCATGGCATCGACAGGAGTCAGGTGATTCCTTCAATAGTGTGGCTGGCTCTGTGAGAGAGACACTGAGAGGTGAGGCTCCTCCTCCTGCGCCACTTTCAAACCATCTACCCTCATGTATGTGTGATACCGCCAGGCCTTGTGGTGGGTCGGAAGATCGCTAACGCCAAGAGCAGTTCGGGTTAACTACGTTAACAATCAGTTTCCTGGAGGGGTATGTTCACCCCTTTGTCGCTTGAAGTAACAAGAATGCTTATGGCTTTCCGCCACCACAGGAAGCAGTGCGTGTCAAGACTCCACCGCTTGCCGAGGCAACACTAAGCGGTCGACCTCGCGGCTTCTTCTCGGAGATGATGCCCCCCTCCCCGGAAGACGATGCCTTGCCTTTCGCGTCTGGTTCCTCCTCAAGGCGCGACTCGCGCCAGACTGTGCGCCGCAGGAGTTTAGCTGCGCACCCCAAGGAGTGGTGGGAGCAGGTACAAATGAGCACAATCCAACAGGATTCCTTTGGACAAGCGGCTGCCTTTGATTTCCAAATCCCAGAGCATCTGCCCAGCAGCCCTATGTGCCCAGCAAACAAGATGCATACTAGCAGCGGGGCTGGGCTTTGTGTGTATCATGGACGTCTCCGACGTCCATCAGGGCTGAGAGATATGGCTGCAATGAACGGCAACTCAGGCGGGCTTTGACAATAGTGGTGTGTTTGGACGGGGAGTGCAAGGCAAAAAAGACAACCAAAATTGATACAAAATTGTCCAAATCAGTCTGGTTACAAAAAAGACAACTTAAATTGATACAAAATTGTCCAAATCAGTCTGGTTATCCCTCCGCTAGTTTTTCTTCCTATCATTACTACAGTCTTGACCACTTAACTCTTGGAGTTGATGTTTGCAACCGGCAATTATATGTTTGGGTATGTGCGTAATACGCCAAGGAGAAGGGCTCGCCATGCCTCGCTCCTGTTCAAGGGGTCAGCTCATGATGGCTGAGCCACGTGGGAACCCGGCCCCCCCCTGTATTCTGTCTGGCCGTCGACTGGCAGGACAGAGTCGTACGATGTCTTGCGCTTCTTGCTCCAGAAGGACTGGCTGCCGCTGAAGAACAGGGGCGGCGGGTTGCGGATGTGGGTGAGGAGCAGGACGATGACCCAGACGAGGGTGATTGTGGGAAGCATCCAGGGGCTGGTGCGGAAGGTGGTAGACCTCTCGGCGTTGTACGAGATGAGGGCCACGAGACTCATGCCGATGCCGAAGAGGGTGAAGATTGTGGTGCGGACGATGCTCCACTTGCTCCAGGGGGTGGTGCGCGAGAGGATGGTCAGGAGGACCATGAGGAGGAGAGTGACACCGGCACAGATGTAGGCGTATGTGAACTGCATTATTCAAGTGTGAGTCAAACTTTGTGAGTCAAACTTTGCCCCAGAGGGGGTACTAGAGGGGGTAGAGATAGACGTACAATGAGCTCGAAACGGGTCTCGGTGGCCTCGCTGACCTTTGTCTCAAAGTTGCTGTCGGAGATGTTTGCGTTTGACTTCTTGTTGGCGTCCGAGACCTCCTCGACGAGGTCGATCTTGAAGGCCTCGAGGAGGGCGTTCTGCATGGCCGAGTCGATGTAGGTCAGGGCGTTGTCGTAGGTCCAGTAGGATTCCTCGTCGGGCAAGTCGCTGTCGTTTAGGGTGGTCAAGTACGTGGCGAGGTCGGGCCAGAAGTCGTCGGGGATGCTGCTGATGTTGGCGAGGGCCTCGTCGACCGTGTTCCAGGTGGTGATGTAGGTCGGCGTGTATGTCTCGAAGAACTTGTAGATGAGCTTTGACAGGCGCTCCGAGACGTTTGCGCTCGTGGCCTGGGCCATCTGCTCAGCCGAGGTCCAGAAGGTGCCGAGGTCGAGGTTGTTGATCTCGTCGACGATCTTGGACCAGATGACGAACTGGGTGAAGCCCTGCATGAAGAGGACGAGGGCGAGGTGGAAGGGGAAGTGGAGGATGGACCAGATGGCCTGCCGGACGGCGGGGAGGTAGGGGTTCTTCATCCAGTCAAAGTAGACGAGGAAGACAAAGTAGACGGTGGACGTGGCGGCAGCCACGATGCCGATGGTTTGAGAAGCTTTTTCGAGTCAGTTTTTTGACAGAGAGAAAGAGAAAGATAGGGAGAAACTCACTCCACGCATCAGTCGACTTGACAATGGTAACAACGCTCGTGGCAATGATGATGATGCCGTCGCCGAGGACGATGACGGTCAAAAGGCTCAGCCGCTTCATCAGGTGCGTGCCGGTGAAGCTCAGCACCGGGTACAGGTAGGCGAGGACAAAGGTGAGGAGGACCTCGGCGCCGGCGATGACGTACCAGGCGATGAAGACGCTGCTGTTTCCGTGCTGGAAGCGGAACGTGATGCCGAGGTAGATCATGGCGGCGACAAAGTTGAGGCCGATCTGCAGCAGCATCGGCATCCGCTGCTTCTTGTACTTGCGTATATGCCAGAAGATGCTGCTGTACTCGACGGCCAGGGAGAGGCGCGAGATCATGAGGATGATGGCTGGGATGGGTTAGCCGAGGAACAAGAGGGAAAAGACGCGGGCTCTTGTTGCATACACATTGTCCTCATCGTCTTGACGTTCTGATCGGTGGGCGTAAACTTGGGGGCGACCACTGCAAATCCGACCATGACACCGAGGTGAACACCTCGAGCAGCACGCTCTGCGCTATGTTAGTATCCTTCTTTCCCCCTGAATGAACCCATCGAGGCATACCAAAGAGACTGTCTGTTACGAATCGCACATCGTAGAGACTGACGACAAGCCAAGTGATCCAAAGAACGCTGCCATTGCGTTAGCCAATGTCGTCGACTGCCATGCATAGCCGGAGGTCCCCGAGCTCTTGCGTACCTAAAGTAGCCGACGTAGGCCTTGATTCGCTCATGGCTATTCACACCCTGGGTCTGGGAGAAGACGGTGTAGTTGGCGGCGAAGAAGAGGTCGAAGAACAGCTCGAGCAGGCTGGCATCCTCGTGCTTCACAAAGAGTCAGTCAGGATTTCCAACACCACCCACCCTCTCTCCCTCTCTGAGAGAACTACAAACCTTTTGGAACTGAGGGCAGTCATGCTCGTACCGGTTGCCAAAGAGGCTCAGGTCAGGGGCCGTGGGGTTCCGGTGAGTCGAGGGGGCCAGAGTCTCTGTGGTGGACCGGTCGTCTGCGATGAGAGGGCTCTTGAGAAGCTGGAGCTTCTCGGCCGCCGTCTGCTCCTGGATATCCTCCCTGGCCATCTCTTAAGTAGTCCAAGGAAACTGGCGACAGACAAGGAAACAAGAAAGAAAAGTCAAGAAGAAGCCGCTTGCGACACACACACACACAACAACAAACTATCAAGCCAGTCAACGCTAAGGGTTTGGCCTCACTACTTATACAAAGAGCTTAAATAGCCTCGAGGCACGCAACGGCCCAACGCCATGTTGAAAATAAAGTCTCGACAAGGAAACGGGACCGTTGCCCGAGCATGGGGGCCCTTGCTATAGAGCCTGGAGGATAAGCCTCGAGCGACGCCGGCCTTGGCGCTAGCTTCGAATTCGGGACATAAGGTGCAAAAACCAAGCAACGGCGGAGTTCAATCGGCCGCTCGTGATTCGAGGGGCAGGCAGCACAGGGGGAGGAGCATTTTGATTCTGACGTGAGCAGAGAGAGACGCCGTCGGCCCTAGCGTAGTGTATAGTAGTATATCCAGCTATAAGTTGCAACAAGACATTAGAGCAGGGATCGCCCCCAACTCGTAGGAAGCCGTGATTCGAGCAGTGAACGAGAAAGGTCGCCTTCGGGAGAGCCGTGGCTCGTCGTTGGACGGGCTTGGCAGAGGGTGTTTTGACCCACAAGGCTGGGTGGGCTTGGTCCTGGGAATTATATTAATAAACGAGTTGGTGTGCGCTAGAGCAGGGGCACAGGAAGTCGCAACCAAAGTCCCGAATCGTAGCCTGTTTGGATGTGCAGAAGCGCGGCAATCTTTTGGCTGAAAGAGGAATCATCTTTCGGTCGTTCGCGTAGAGCCACTGCAAGGCCCCCCTTTTTTTGCCGGTGGGCCTTGCCGGAATGGATTCAAGTGAAGCACGCCAGCGACGCGGTCATTTTCAGCTGAAGAATCCTTTCCACTCACTCAACCTATTGCCGGATGATAAGAAGCATCAGAGGGAGGGAGAGGGAGAGACCACGACCAACTGCCGCGACCCAGCCATCATCCGACTTGGGGGCCAAATCAAAGGACCCCAGGCCATGGTTGATTAGTATATCAGCCGCATTCAGCCGCACATCATAAACTAGCAATTGACCAAGGCATGGTGTGATGGTTGATCCGCATAACCCACGACAAATGAGAGATAAATGAGATGCAGTCATTGTAGCATTGCCTTGTTATAAGGTGCAAATGAGGAAGCCATGGCCGTTTCACCGCTCCTCAGGTCCTTGCCAGCAGTCGAAGAATCTCACCCGAATTAGAAGCTGCCAAATTCGAACCGAATCACGGGCTGGGGTTGGGTTGGTTTGAGAAGATCGTAGGGCTGGCCTCTTTCCATGGGTGGGGGGGGAATGCAGCTCCTCCAAGTCTCATGACTTGGGGACCCAAAGAATTCCACACGCAAACGGCCATGCATCTAATCGGCACAATGCACCAAACGGTGCGCTTAATCTCGGCGCGTCTAACGCGTCTCCCTAATCACGTTCGCACTGACCTGCGACCCGGTTCTTGTCTGGTTGTTGTTGTCTGGCGCAGGAGGATGGGGACGATATGCAATCCATGCTAAGCGACGACTCGAAAAGAAGGTGACGGTTTCGACTTCACGCTTAGTCCAACCGTAATGGACCTCTCAGCTACTCCGAACGGCCGAAAACGAGCCCATCTCGAACCTGACGATCCATCGCAAACCCCTGCGTCCCTCAAGAAGCGCCGCCTCGACGACCTGTCTGCCGAATCCCCGTCGACTCCAAAGGCACCCGGCGCTATCGACTCGGCTATATCTACGGTCGCGGCGAACGGCCATGGCTCGCATCTGCCTCTGGGTGGAAACGCGCAGGTAGACGGCTCGACCCAGCAATCCCAAGCAGCTCTACTATCGCAGGCCGCAGCACCACCTGCAGCGGCCCCCAAGTTCCGCCCAGCCATCAAGCTGTCCGCACTGAAGGGCACGATATGGGATACCGGAGAAGCACCCCGCCCCGTTGCCTTGCCCAAGAAAGTCGGCCCAGGCCGGCCCAGAACCAAGACCCCCAAGAAGCCGCCTACTGCGGCCAAGGGCAGAGGACGCAAGAAGAAGACGCAGGATGGGACCGAGGAAGCGAAGAAGGATGATTCTTCTGAGCAGTCCGCGCCGCGCGACACGCGAGACACGACTGATGAGTTGCTGGGGACGGATCCACCACTGTCTGCTTCGAAAGCCACACCCAAAGGTATCCTGACTCCCTCAAAGAAGCGGGGACCTCGGGGCCGCAAGAACGTGAGCTTCGGGGCTGGACAAGGCGCCAACGGAGAGGTCTTCTTCGAGGATCTGCCAAAGAAGGCTCGCACGCCGCGCAAGACCGCCAAGTCCGAGGCGGACGAGATTGTCTGCGCAATTTGCCTAAAGCCCGACTCCAAGGCTCCCAACCAGATCATCCTGTGCGACATTTGCGACTTTGCTGTCCATCAGGAATGCTATGGAATTCCCGAAATCCCAGAAGGCGACTGGCTGTGCAAGTCATGCGCTCAGGAGGACGTGCTGAAAACACCCAAGAAGCCAGGGGCGGATATCCCAGCCATCACAATAGCAGCAGATGTCCCTCGGATCCCCAACCTCGACCAGCATGTGAGGTCGCTACAGAGGGTCCTCTTGGATCGATGTACGGGTCGGAGACGTCTGCAATTGTCAGGGCAGCTGGAGGCAGAGGAGAAGGTGTACCAGCTCGTCGAGCAGACAGTGGTCGCTGGCGAGGGCAACTCGATGCTTCTGATCGGGGCGAGAGGCTCCGGCAAGACTACGGTATTATTACGATGTGCTCCCCTCGACAGTCCGGACACCCGAGGCTAACGTTTCGATCATCCAGCTGCTGGAGAAGGTCATCTCAGACATATCGAAAGCGCACCGGAGTGATTTTCACGTGGTGAGGCTGAACGGTTTCATCCATACCGACGACAAGCTCGCACTCAAGGAGATATGGCGGCAGCTTGGCAAAGAGATGCAGGTCGAGGATGATCTCGTGAATAGAGTGAGCACACGTCCAGCCCCTTTTGCTGCCCGTATGGTCCAACTCACACCACTTCTAGACCAATTACGCCGACACCATGGCGTCGTTGCTGGCTCTCCTGTCCCATCCATCTGAGATCTTGGGCACAGACGAGGGTGTCACGTCGCAGTCGATTGTATTTGTCGTTGACGAATTCGACATGTTTGCATCCCACCCTCGACAAACACTACTGTACAACCTGTTCGATATTGCACAGTCACGAAAGGCGCCCATCGCAGTGGTGGGCTGTACAACGCGGTTGGATGTTGTGGAGATTCTGGAGAAGCGAGTCAAGAGTCGATTCAGCCACCGCTACGTCTACCTCTCCTTGCCCAAGTCGCTGCCGGCATTCTGGCAAGTGTGCAGGCAGGGCTTGATAGTAGACAGCGACGAGGCTGTGAAAGAGGGCATCGACACTTGTCTGGAAGGGCACGGCGAGTTCCAGCAGTACTGGAGCCAAAAGATCGAGGCAAGTGGGAGGAGAATCTCATGATGCGCTCGACATGCTGACCAGCAATGCAGGGGCTATACAGAGAACGGACATTCCAAGATCTGCTCCAGTACTACTATTACACGGCCAAGTCGGCTTCGGCGTTCCTTACCGAATGGATCCTGCCCCTGTCGGCTCTTTCAGCGAACGACGTGACACTCAAGATACCTGCGGTGCTGGGAGAGGTTGAATCCCTGGCGCCTCCCGACTCCCGACTGCACCTCCTGTCCACACTGTCCGAGCTCGACCTAGGTCTTCTCATCGCGGCTGCGCGACTCGACATCGTGGCACACACGGACACGGTCAACCTGGCGATGGCGTACGACGAGTACAGCTCGTTGATGGGGAAGCAACGGGTGCACTCGGCAACGTCGGGGATGCTGGCAGTCGGGGGGGGCGTCCGGGTATGGAGTCGTGGTGTCGCTGGCATTGCGTGGGAGCAGCTGATCTCTCTCGGGCTGCTGGTGCCGGCCGGCATCGGTGGCGCCCGGAGTCTGGGCCACGCAGGGCTGGAGGGCAAGATGTGGAAGGTGGATGTGGCGCTGGAGGAGATTCCGGCGGCCGTGAAGCTAAGTACCGTGCTGGCGAGGTGGTGTAGGGAGATTTAGTTGATGGCCATCATGAGACGGACGGATGGGGTCCATTGTCAGAACGGGGGGCCATACGGCTCCGTGTACACCCAGTCATTAGACCACATGCATGCATATATAGATGATGGGGGTTGCTGTAACTTGGCTTATGAGCATGTAATGTCGCAGGTACTTGATGAGACTATTTTTTATCAACTCCTGCGGCTTTGCACTGGGTGCTTCTTCTAATCATGTCAACGGAAACAACTTGGTGATGGCTTCATGCAACGCCACGGGTGGCGCAGCTCAGCTCGCCTCGCTTATATAAACCCCTGCTCTGCCGAGGTCCCCCTGGCGCCCGGATGAGGTAGCTCCCGGCATTTGAACAGCCGTAGGGAGGAGGAGGCTCATCTCGCGGCAGCTGTTGGTTCCGGGTGTAGACGCAACCTATTGGAGATGCAGCCGCACGGCGGGCATCTATATAAAAATCCGGCAATCTATAAAAAAAAAATCGGCCTACAGAGAGGGTAAAGAAGTGCACGCTGGCACGGCATCACCGTTAAAACAGGGTGACAGCGTAAAGTTTTAGGTCGTGTTTCAATTTCAATATGACGTCCAATTGCCCCCTCCCCCATGCTAAAATCTCACCGAGCAGTTGCCGTAAGAAAGGGTTAAAAAAAAAAAAGGTGAGACGACAGGAGACGACAAGGAGAAGGCAGAACTTGTTTCATCAGCGAACACATCTTTTTACCCCTCTATCCGGGAGACACGGCGCTCACCAGTCATCAATCAACCATCATCAACCATCAAACCTGGATCCCCCAAGCAGGCAAGAACCCAACCCAACTAAGCATTGGATGCATCGGCTAGTGGCCAAATTCCCGTCCATCCAAGGTACTGGGTAGGATTGTGGCGTACTTTTCATGCAGCCTGGGGGGCGCTTTCTGCTGTCATAACCCCAACTTCTCCGTCATCATCCCTGGAATCTGGAATCTGGAATCCCTCAAACCTCAAGCAAAAGACAGGATCGCCCAACCTCGACTTCCCCGACGCGGACGCGGACTTTATACCACATTCATCCCCGCTTCCTTACTCCATCTCCCTTTGCCGCGCATTCCCTTCTTCGGCCTCACCGTCCATCATCATCCACACAAGCAGCAGCCATGGTACGGACAACCTTCACATCAATCACACCCTTGCCGTCGAGCATCACCCGCCAGGTGGTGGTCGACTTTCTCCACGACCATCTAGAGATGATCGACCTCAACCCCCTCATCAAGGAGCGCCACCAGATCCCTCCTCCCGCACACGCCACCCCGGAGGAGCAGCGCTGCGTCTGGTACTCGCTCACCGACCGCATCGACTACCTCCCCGGCGGCGTCGTCTCGGGCCAGGTCTCGTACACGTGCGCCTTCCATGATCTGCCCGAGGGGCTCCAGACTCACTGCTACGCCCCCATGGGGCTCGACATCCGCGACCGCTGGTCCGTCGGTGGCTCCATGCCGGGAGAGCCCCCGGAGCCTGTCGAGCTAGGCCTCGGCGCGCCAATGACGGGGCTCTACCTGCGCGAGGACGTCGATCTGCGATGCAACATGCTTATGGCGGCATTTGTCAAGAAGACCCTCAAGAAGTCGCACGGCTCCCTCGTCGAGAGGATGTCGGCCAAGGCCCAGCTGGTGTCGGCCAATCGGTCGAGTCAGAATGTCGTATCCAACTCCCCCGGCAGCTTCCAGACGCCGACCCCCACGGGCTCCGAATCATCGGGAATGCCACCCCTGGGCCCTCTCCTCCCTCCGACAACTGGCGGCGACGAGCAGGGTCTGATGCACCCGGGCATCTCCCCGTACCTCTACGCCGAAAGCCAGACGCCGTCATCGAGCAGCACGGGTGACCTCGTCCCGCAGCAGCAGAGGAACGGCGGTCTTCGGGCCGCGGCCCAGCCTCAGCGGACGGCTTCGGATCAGTCAGGGCTTGGTCAGTCCGGCGGCACCGTGTATCGTGGCAGCAGCAAGCCGCGGGACTATGTCGAGTTCTCTGCGCAGAACCCCTACGGTGCCGGCGACTCACCCATGGACGAGCAGCCGCCTCCCCCCCATTCGAACGGCACACCCCCTGCGTATTCCTACCATCAGCACGGGAAACCGGGAGCAGCAGAATTTCGGTGAAGGCCATGGTTAATTTTTCTTTTTCTTGTTTATCTGCCAATCGGGTTCGAGTGCGGAGTTCAGGCGCTCATTTTCGGGGACAAGGCGACCAGCATTTTGCATACAAACATTTCAGTTATGGCCTACGATGTGTGGAGTTGCACGGGCCAATCTGTCAAGCCAGGGGATGAGACGATCATGTTAAGGGGCATAATGATAAATTGAATCAGGTACCTTGCGTATCTACAAGTCATCTCCTCCAAATCATGCAAATGCCTTGCACATCTCCCTGCTCCTTCTACGAAGGGGTAAAACACACACAAAAGAAACCCCCTTCATTGCCACCCCATTCCCGGA
>JABFEP010001030.1:0-29312 GCA_013618265.1 Fusarium albidum
AGGGCTTGGGGTCGCCGGGCCGAGGGTGGATGACCAAGGGGCCGTAGAGCCCGTCCTCGATCTGGCCCCGGAAGTGCGAGTGGTACCAGTAGCTGCCGTGCTGGGTGGCCTCGAACCTGTAGTTGAAGCTGTGGCCGGGTTGGATGGCCTGCTGCGTGACGCCGGGGACGCCGTCGGACCACGGGGTTCCCTTCATCTCGATGCCTGTGGTGTTGGAGCATGTCTGGTCCAGGGGTTTATTGAGGACCTACCGTGGTAGTGGACGGTGATGTTCTGGGGCGACTGGTTGTGCACTCGGACAATCACCCAGTCGTCCTGGTCAATCTCGAGCACTGGGCCCGGCGACTGGCCGTTGACGAGGAGCATCTTCCGGGAGAAGCCATCGGGGGCGTAGTCTTGCCATGTCACCGTGAGGTCGAACTCTCTCGTCTTTTTCCCGTGGCCCTTTGCGAGCGCCGAGGCGATGAGGGAGAGGAGGAGGGATATGAACACGAGGGGTCTTGGCAGAGATGGCATTTTGGGGGCTCCCTAGGTTGGGACTGAACAGGGTACTGGGGCATCAACACCGGGGACACCTCCCATGATATATAGCCCAGACCACAGCCAGTTCCCCAGACAATGAAGCAGGCCACACGGTCTCACACACCCAAGCATCACCAAATCATCCCTTGTGAACCTCACCAAGCCAATGCTGCCCACTAGACAAGCACGGCCAGCACGGCCGCTTACCCCGCTGGGGACGAACCAAGGCGCCGCCAAGTCTGTATGGGGAAATAACTGGTGTTTAGGTCTCTCCCCTTTCGGGCCTGCTCTGGCATGCTGGGGGGTCAGCACTAGAAAAAGTCGATAGCTTTCCCTTCTTGTGTCACCCCAGGGAGCTCAGCTCGACGAGCTGGCACGAGGCGATTGGGCAGCCTGTGATGCGGGCTTAGGTGAGAGGAACTCGATTGCTTGCGTCGGTCATGGCTCTGTAGATCCCAATTGAGGGGGAGAGGGGATGTCTCAGCTCAGGCTGGGTTGTGTAGCTGGGGATAATCAGCTGGGGATAATGTTGCACGGCTTTTATGAGCATCAGGAGGAGTGCGACTGTGCTGCCACTCGGCTGGGTAGGGCTGACCAGGATCAGGAGCGAGGGTTGTTGTCGCTGGGATGATTTGCGCAAGAGGGCGGTGTATCAAGTCAAGAGGCAAAGAGATGCACGCTGGGAATGAGGCCACCCTGCATGCCAGCAAAAGCCACGTCCAAGCCGTCCATGCTGCAGGAGATTAGCCGGCGCCACGACTCAGAGGCGGGAAATGGTCGAGAGATGAACAGCAGCCATGGTCTAGAAATGAGGTCAGATGTCGTGGTCGAGAATTAAGGTTAATAACAGCTCCCATGTCAAAGAAATCAAGACCAGACTGCTGGGACAGGTAGCAAGACCGGAAGAAAGAAGGGGCGCAAAGACCCGCCCCGTTTCTCCATTGTTACCCGCCGGCTACTGTGTGGATACCTACTGCAGTGATAAGCAGGGATGCTGTCGATCCAATCATCCGATGGAGGATACGACCGTGAATTTGCTGCCGTCGTGTACAGGTCTGAATTCTCGCAGACAAAAGGAGTCACTGGCTGACATGACTAGGAATCGCTTGACAGTCTCATGATGGTGATTCCGATAATGAACTCGAGTTACAGCCCCCTCGTCTAGAAGGCCAGCTTATCGCGCAACGCTTGCTCAATTAGGAAAATCAGATTCTCGCATGTTATCAACTGCCGTGCCCTTTCAGCAGAATGCATGCAACAGCGGCAGGCACTCGTAATGCCATCCGGTAGGACAGACAATTGAGGGGAAGCTGTGCTGATAGGTCATATCTAAGACCTGCAGAAGAATCAGTTCGTATATAAAGCGTCCTCATCACCCTCATTATCACCCTCACCACCATCATCATCTACACTTCTATCTATATCTCTATACCTATATATCACAATGAGCATCTCTCACATCGGCCTCCCCGTCGGCGACCACTACACCGCCATGCGCGACTTCTACAAGGCTGTCCTCCACCCCCTCGGCTACCAGCTCATGGTCGAGGGCGCACCCTCCCGCCCCTTCTGCGGCTTCGGCGTCGCGGGCTCGGGCCCCAACTTTTTTCTCGGCGGCGGCGCCAGCGGAGGGTTGCAAAAGTACAACGGGAAGCTGGACGAGAGGCCGGGGCCGATCCACGTGGCGTTTGATGCGAGGAGCCGGGAGCACGTCGACGCGTGGTACGAGGTGGCCGTGTGAGTCAACAACACCCTCTGTGGACTGTATTGCACACACTAACGTCAGCAGCAAAGCTGGGGCTGTGGATAATGGAAAGCCCGGGGTGAGGCCGCAGTACAGGGAGGGCTACTACGCTGCG
Source organism: Fusarium albidum (assembly GCA_013618265.1). Lineage (NCBI taxonomy): Eukaryota > Fungi > Ascomycota > Sordariomycetes > Hypocreales > Nectriaceae > Fusarium > Fusarium albidum. Next base: position 2,382 of record JABFEP010001030.1, read on the forward strand.
TTTGTTCTCGACCCTCTCGGGAACAACATTGAGGTTCTCCATCTGAGCTAGAACCCTGAATACATCAGACTATTGCCTCGTAGACGTACAACGTGCTGTTGTGCTGATCCGGGAGAAAGTACACCCTCAGCCTCCCATCCTCGACGCTCGCATCCATCGGATTCTGCGTCATCCTCACCCCCAGCTCGCTCTCCAGCTCGATCGGCACCTCCGCCAGGGGCATCATCGTGGCAACGTCGACGAGCGCCATCCCACCGAGGTTGTACCCACTGTCCATGGTCGCAACACCCGAGCAGAGCATGATGCTCCTCCCGTCGTAGAACGCGCTGTGGCCCAGCCACTTGCAATCCTGGTAGTCCACAAAGTAGCTCGGGTTGCGTACGACCCTTATAGGTTCCGGCTCGGCGCGGCACCCCGTCTCCGACCGGCCGAGGTCCCACGTCGAGGCGTTGCGCGCACCCCAGTTGAGCCCCGTGACGAGGTTATCCCTCGTGTCGCGCACCACCGCCCCCAGGTGATCCGCGTACCCCAGCACCCTCTCCGGGATGAGCGTCGCAGGGTCCGTCCGGTATATGTACGAGGTGCTGTTGGGCCTGTACTGGGCCACGGCGCCCCATATGTATCTCCCGTCGTAGTCTATCCCTCCGGTGTGGTACTCGTCCTGCCCGTCCTGCGTGATGGTCGCGTCGGCCACGATTTCCCCTTTCCCGTTGTACACCATGAGATGGGCGAAGCCTCTGCCGGGTGTCCTGTCCGTGCCGTTGATGATGCGGCCGTACTTTTCCGTCCGCTCCGTCCACTGCCCCGAGCTGACGACGTACCGGTCGGGCCCCAGCCGCACTATCCCCTCGGGCTCGAACGAGTCGCCCTCGAATTTGATCCTGTCAACATCCTTCCACGCTGTTGACCGCCCCAGGCTCTGGAATATGCGGATGATCTGCTCTCCGTCCGAGGCCGCGTGGCACGCCGGCAGACGGTCCGGCGCGAGGAGCTCATCTTCCTTGTGCACCGTCATGTTGCGCGCCATGGCGAGCGCGGGGCACGTAGCGACCGCTTTTGAGAGCTTCATCTGTGTGTCTGTGGCACCGCGGTTGAAAAGAAAGTTTACATGAGGGGCGAGGATGAGCATGGTCAGGAGCGTGAGGAGCGGCACGGTCGCTTTAAGCGTCGGGCCGGCGAACCATGACTGGTCCTCCTCCTTTGGGGGCTGCGAGTCCCTCATCATTGTGCATCCTCGGAAATTGGGGTGTTGGTGATGTGATGAGAAGGAGGAAGACGGAAGGGGGATAAACTTCCACGGACCTTGGTGGCTCGGCGCTGTCACGTGGTGCGGGGAGTACCGGATGTCCGATCATCCGGGCCCTGTATCCGTAACGTGGAGACATGGACCCACTTCTTCCGGCGCCGTGACGTTCGGATGGACCCGTACGGGCCGGGCAGGTGAATGTGAAGATGACATTGTGAGGAACTGATGGTCTTGTAAATAACAAGTCTGGTTGTTGTTGTTGTTGTTGTTGTTGTTGTTGTCTTATTGACGTCTCGACATGCATCACAGCATGGCTGCAATGCGTCAGACAACTCTAATAATTCCTCAACAAGACATGTTTCAATGTCTACAGGAAATGTACTTTCACCCCCTCAAGTCATCTCAGTCTGATGGGAAGCCGCACCTTGTCCCCTTAAGGTATATTGAAATGAATTATTTGGATATAGCTGGAATATGAAGTTTTCGAAAGTGTCCATGTCGTAACCACAGGCCTAAACCCCCTCACCGCCTCTCCTCCGGATAGTACCCCGGCAGCTCGACAGGCGCCACGTCGGGCGTCGGCGCCTCGACCGGCTTCTCCACCGCCGGCACCTCGTACATGGGCCCCAGGGGCGTCGAGTCCGCCGATTCGTCGTGGTCCCTGCTGCCCGCCGCCGCCGCCGCCGCACCCCTCGGCGTGCCGGCGACCTTCCTCTCCGTCTTGACGTGCGCTTGGCGGCGCTGGCTCTTTTCGAGCTCATCCTGTATGCTGTGCTTGAGGTTGCGCAGGGCCTCGAGCGTCACGACCTGGGCGTCGAGGTCGAGCTTGATGCAGTACGACTCCCATTTGAAGAAGAGGTCCTCGGCGGAGAGGCTGTGCAGGCGCAGGATGGATTGGAGCTCGCTGAGGACGTCGGGGGGAAGCGGCTCGTGGGGGGAGAAGCGGGCATGGAGGTCGGCGTCGGCCATGATGGGGCGAAGGGGTTTATGTCTGAATATAGCACAGTTGAATCTAGGGCTTGTGCTGGAAGCTTCCGTGTAGTTAGTTTTTCAATTCCGATTTCGTTGTCATGTACCTCTGTATTATCGTGATGGTGGCTCTAGAGGTTGGAGGGGCTTTTGCTCTGGTCGCGAGGAGACGCGTCTCAAAATTCCCAACGCGTTAAGTGGGTGGGGACAGGCCGTCCATTCCGGCACAGTGTCGACACGGTACCAATATCAAGACTGGGAGACTGACAGGAGCATCAATATTCGCATAAAAGTCGGAGACAAGCTGTTTTAACTTAGACACCAATTATTTATTTCTAAAAAAGACAAGCTGCCATGAGGTATCATGCTACGTAATCGAACACCGCTGCTGTGTTCGCTGATAAAAAACCCAACGCCATCTATGACTCGAAAACATAGGATCCCTTGTCCTTCTTGGTGAGAGTGCTCCCTTGATGTGTCTGTTAATCGACAAAATTGCATCGTGCTGTAGGCCTTCTTTCCTCGATAAAAGCAATAAAAAATCACTCCTCCGTCTTCTCCACCGTGACCTTCTGCTCAATGTTCCACTCGGCCCAGGCATTATCGGAGCCGCTGTAGTCGAAACGCAGGGAGTCGTGCTTGGGGGGCGAGCTCGGCACCATGCCATCTGTGCTAAAGAAACTGCCAAACTCGATGAGGCTGGCGGGGTTCGTGTCCAGCGCCGGCAGGCCCGAAAAGTCAAAGTTGCCATTGCCCAGGTCGAAATTCGGCTCCGAGAGCATCTGGCTGATGGTGCGGCTGAGCGGCGAGTCAAAGATGTTATCAGTGTTCAGCCGGGGGCTGCGCCTAACGCTCCCGGATCCACGAGGCGTCTTGGTTGGTGTTTGCTGGAGCAGTGCCAGCTGGCCTGGAGACATCATGTCCTTGACAGATCGCAGAGACCGAGACACACTTCTAGTGATAGGCCGGTGGTTCGGTGTCGGCCGCGTGGGGGTCTTGAAGGGAGTCGAATGTGTCGCAGGCTTGGCCTTTGGAGGCGGAGTAGACGGGCGAGCTGGCGTTGAGTCGCGCAGCAGAGCCTCCAGCTCATCAGGCAGACTCTGTCCGTCAATAGGAGCCCCAACAGCTACGTTTTCCTTCTCCGCAACTGGCTCCTTGTTTTGCTGACACTCGGTGGTCTTCACAATGTTGACGTCCAGATCCCCGAGGGTCCTTGCTGAGGCGTCCTTGCGGGGAGAAGGGAATAGCAGGCGCCGAGTTGTACCGAGTTGCGAGTCGAGCTCGTCGTCGAGGTCCATCTTAATGGGGCTCTCGGCTGTTCCGCTGCCTCTAGACGCCCTAGAATGGGTAGAACCCGGACCCTCCTCCTGGAGTGTGGGAGGGGCGGCACTGTGAATAAGTCTGCCACCCTTCAGCAGGACCTGGGGAATAGGAGCACTGGACTGTTTAGGAGACGATGGCTCGACCGGGCCGAGGGGATCGGTTGCAGCACAAGCTTCCCAAGCGGAGTTGGGCTGTGAATCCATTGTCGTCCGGGCCTTTTTAGGACGCGGGTTTGGTCCCGCAGAGCATCGCTTGCGTCGACCTTGTCCTAGGGGTCCAAACGCGTTGTCCCATTGCTTCTGAGGGCGGTGGTTGTGGTACTTGCTGATCCAGATGCCGCAAGGGTTGCACAGAAGCTGCTCTGTCCAAGTCTTGCGGACATCGCTATAACCGAGAGACTTCTTGACGATGCGGTACGACAAAGGGTTATTATTGTCGTCCCGTTTCAAGATTTCGATTGCGGTGATGCGTCCAGGCTTCTCCGAGTATTCGACGTATTGCGGTATCCCCTCGTGTTCCTGCACCCAAATCTTACGCCAGGTTGGTGTTTCGATGGCGCCACAGTTGGTGCAGAAGGGAGGCATCTCGCCATTTTCAATGGCTATCTCCAACCGCTGCTTGATGGACTGCTTCTTGACCAGGTTCTTATTTGACCTCAGCGCCGGTGATGAAGGCATGGGAGGGAAGAGATCGCTCGGAGGGCATAGTGCCTCTGAGAAATCGGCCGTGGAAGGTTGAATTGGGAGCTCGGGGGGTGCAACAGGATCACTCGCTGGGACGGGTAGATGGAGGCTCATCGAGTTGGATCGACGAAGAGGCGGAGGTAGTTCGGTGGAGGCTCGTATGGGCCCCGCGATGGCAGATTGAGAGAGGGAAGAAGGCCCCACAGGTTCGCTGGCTGGTACAGAGGGCAAGGCCAAGGCGCCCGCTGACTGTGACCGGCTCAGTTGTCGTGGGGCGCGTGGTTGGGGGTTGGGGGATTTGGTGATGGGCACTGCAAGAGGAAGAGATCCTTGAACACTCTGGTTAGTCTCTATAGAAACTGCTGGCTCAGAGGACCCTGAGGTCGCTCTCACTAATTCGAGGAGAGCCTCGTCCACTCCGTCCATTGACTGGGCAATCCGAGGCTGAGGAATATCCGCCGGTGAGGGTAGCGGAGCAGGCGCCGGGCTGGCAAGCTTTTCGGGGGCGTCGGTAGTGGGAGGAGGTGTTGGTGCGAGAGGCGGTGGCGAAGGGCGCTTCGGTTGCCTCTGGGGAGGCTTCTTGGTCGTCCGAGGCTTTGGGGGATTCTTTTTCTCCCTGGACGGCAGAGTTGGCGCCTCAGGTTGAGGGGCATCTGCGGCTGCCGAAGTCGGATGGGGTGTGTTGTAGTTCTGGATATGAACAAGGTCGCTGCCGTCCGGGCCATTTTGGATCCTAAAAACTTGAGTTGGGATGCCAGTAGCGTCCAAGGTTTCCAGCACCTTGTGAGTGCGAGGTGGTCCTTGAATCCGACTCTCCTTTACTGGCTGGAGGATGGGCTCATCAAAGAGGTCGTCAACGTCATTGTCCACGAACGCGGACTCCTGCTGCGGCGGCGGCGGCATCGGGGGCAGACTCGGGCTCGAAGGAGGCGGGCTGGAGTGCATGAAAGAAGCGGTTCGCGGAACCGGGGGCGAGGAGCGAATGTCTTGAGGGCTGTCCTCCGAGAGGGCGGGAGTCGCTGTAGGAGACTCGGGAGACCGCCCGTCCTCCTGGCTGGGGGACAAGGCGCGGTTGGGCCTCGGGGGATATTGATTGCTGAGGCTGGCAGTCAATTCTTGGCGTATGGATGATTCCCGCCGAGGCTTAGGTCCTTTTGGGCCGCCGCCTCGTGGGGGGATGCCGAGAGGGCCACCCTCAGGTACGGGCGTGGGAGCTCGAGGAACTTCCTGCAAGTGGTTGCCTGGCAGGGCCTCGTTGCTCGTTGCGACAGGGCGGAAGTTCCGAAGCGAACCAGCTGTACTAGCAGTCACACGGAGCGAGTCGGGTCCAGACGTGAACGGGTTTGGAGCGGCCTTTCCAGCCTTTGTCGTCTTGGCCCTCTTCTTGGCAGGTCCGCCGTCCTCTCCCTCGGTGCCGTCCTCGTATCCCGAGGTGTTTCCCTCAACCGGCTTCTTTCGGGGCCTGCCGCGCGGGCGCCCTGTCGACTGCTTCTTACGGGAGCTCCTGCTAGAAGGGCGTGACGCTGGCGGGATCGGGACTGCTGTCGGCTCGATGGGCACGGGGGCTACTCGCTGTACCTCCTGGGTAGGCACGCCCTGGGCCAAGGGACCAAAGGAGTCCTGGGGTTGAGTTATAGTGTTGACCGGAAGTCCCTGAGGCAGGGCGGGCGACGCGACACGCGACACGTATGCGGAGTGGCCCATCTGGGGGTTGGACCGGATGAATGAGCTCCACTCAGCATCGCCCGTCGGCGTCATTACCGGTTCGACGGGTCGGGCAGGCTGCAATTCCATACAGGGCACAGGCCTCTGAACCTTGGACCCCGCCGAGAGCTTGAGCTTGACTTCGAGGGTCTCGCGGTTTCCCCCTCCAAAGACGGCGAGCAGGTTCTTGGTGACACGGCCAGTGACCATCTTGGGTGGCTGAGCAGCCCAGTCACCACGGATCGACTCGAGCGCCCATGACAGCATGCCCTGCCCGACCAACGGCGTGTCGGGTTCCGAGTAATCGAAAGCATAGATGGTGAAGTCGGTGTTGTCCTCCCGGGAGACAAGCTCAGGGCTGCATTCGGTGACTGCCTGCAGGCACACTCGCAAGTCGACGACGCCGATGGAATTTCTGTCGTCGAGGGGGATCGTCTGGATATTGAGGGTGTGTGATGGACGGGCAAGGCAGTTAACCTTGCTCTCCTTGTCAAAGGTATAGTGGACCTTGACTGCACGTCAATGTTAGCAAGGGCAGCCGAGAGGCCAAGGAGGGGGATTTGGCATACGGCCCATGGGCCTCACTTGGACGCCCGGCTCGTCGGCTTGGATGTTCTGCTGCACCAGCTCTTGGGAAGCATTGGGCATAGGTGCCGCCATGGCGGTCAGTCCCCTTGGGCGGAGGAGGCCAGAGATGAGCCGACGGGGTCTCTTAATCGCCCACCCAGGTCGTTCGTATCGTGTTCGTGTTGCGAGGGCGTTGTCGTCCAAGAGGATTATTAGGGAAAGCGATTGTGAAGGGGAAAAGTGTAGAAGTGGGAATGGGAAACTGTGGAGACTTCAGATTCAGAGAGAGGCAGCACGGCTGCTAATTTAGAGAGGGAGGTTTAATGTTTGCGTTGGTTGGCCGGGACGGATAGGTATCAAATTCGGGAGGCGGGCGTCATGTTCGTGACGCGCCTTTTCCGCCCAAGTCGCGTCCTGGGGCAGTGGATCTTCAACTGCCTCTTCAGGTGTAGGCTCAAGATTGCGGGCTGACCAGACAACGGGACAGTAGAAAAAAAGCCAGGATAGAAATCAAGAAGCGAGAGAAAATGTACCAAGAATCGATAGAAAATCAGCAACAAAACAATAGGCGACAAGGTGATGAAAATCGCGTTGTGATGGAATATTTGTGTGCAAGGCGTGTTGTGGTTTAGCAGCTGTCAGTCTAGACGGCCAGCCAAAGAAGTTGGAGGGCGGGCGTGTCATTCGAGTGGTTGTGGTTGAGGAGGGACCCCTGTGGGATTCCCTTTTAGTGGTTGCAGGGTATGGCGTCAGTGACGCGCACAGGGGACGCGCCCACCGGAGCAAACTCACGTGGAGCTGTAAGTACCTTAGGTCCCGGAGGGTGACCCCACTATTTTCCGGTCCTCGGGGGCACGTGCTCCCGGGTTTCGGTACGTATCTCCGGCCGGGTCGCCAGTCGTCGGTAGGGTCCTCAAACCTAAGCAACCAGCTTTTCAAAGACGGAAAATTGGCCCAGAAAAGCCGAGGAGAATAGGCAGTAAAGTAAGATGTTCAGTCTTCTTTTCGAAGCCTTATCCAGGGCGGGGCCCCGTCCCTTTTATATATTCTCGGCCTTGCCTGAGGCCCGTTCCATGGCGTTGGTTCTCCATGGGCTGACGGGATGATGAGTCGACGTTGAAGCTAGATGAAGTTTCTTTCTGTTCTCTCTCTTCCTTCACGCTCCTCTTCTTTTCACGCTCCTCTGCTTGTTGTCCTTATCCCGTGACCGTGACTATAAGGCTTACTACCTTGTGGTGTTTGCTCTTTCTGCTTCCAACCAACCGTGCAACCCTCTATTACGTGCTAACCCCTCCTGGCGAATCCCCCCTGCAGGCAGCCCCAAGCATGAAGTTTTTCGGCTGCGGGTTCATCTCTCATCAAACGGCATCTTGGTGGTTTTCCCTCAACCCCACACCACCCTCTTCTTCATCCCCATTCGCCACTATTCACCTGTAACCATTTTAATCGTTCACGAAACCCGTGGATAGTTTCATCATCACCATAATCATCACCACCCGAGGTGTTTCATCACCATAATCATTTAAACGTCATCTCATCTCATTTCCATCTATCAACACATGCACTACTCCCATGCCGCCATCAGGTAGTGGCTTTTATTTTACAAAATTATCCAAGGAATTTGCGTAGAATTATAGTCGGCTTCCAGGCACTGACTCGTCCGCCAACCACATGGCACGACCCCGAGAGTCCACGGTCGTCTTGCGAGCAATGATCTCCCTGACCACCTCCGAAATGCCCTGACGGCCCCTGTTATACGCGATGACCCTGTTGGTCAGCACCTCCTGCGTGTATATGCCCGTGCTGAGCATCTCCTGGATCAACTTCTCGGTGGGCACACCGAGCCCCTGGTGAGGGTATTCCGAGAATGTCCGGTCGGTGAAGAGCTCCAGGCTGTCCTCGTCCTCAAACTCGAAGAAGGGCTTGGTCACGTTGGTGTTGGCGGGGATGGCCTCTAGAGACTCGGGCTGCCACTTGGGCGTCTCCTTGCGGATCAGCAGGGCAGTCACGCCCTCGGTGAAGTCGGGGTGCTGCATGAACTTGCTGGCGATCTGGTGTTCCTTCTTGAAGGTCTCGGCTATGTCCCACTCGCCACCGAGACGCATCTGACGGAGAGCCACGTGCACGGCCGTGGGCGATCGCTTGTGCAGCGTCTTGATCTGCTTCTGCGCCCACTCCTCGGTCGGACCCCGCTCGGCCTGCAAGGCAGCAATGATGTCGCTGATGGTGTGCTTGTTGAAGCACCGGTCAATCGCCTTGCGGATCTCGCCGGTCAGAGCCATGGGCTGGTCGTAGGGGAGACCGGTGCAGAACTCCTCAAGGGTCTCGTTGATGAGGGCCAGCCGCGTGGGGAGGTCGTCGCTGTCTCGGAACCCCAGCTCGGCCAGGCGGGCCTCGAGGCTGGGCAGGCTGGTGGAGTGCAGGTAGTGGGTGGCGATGCCGGAGTAGAAGACGTTGGGGCCAGAGAGTCGCTCGCTCGTCAGGGCCAGGTAGGTTCCGACGGATCCGTTCATCCGGGGTAGGAAGAAGGAGGCGCCGACGTCGGGGAAGAATCCGATGGTGGTCTCGGGCATGGCGAAGACGGTCTTCTCGGTCGCAATGCGGAATGGGGCGTGGGCGCTGAGGCCAACACCACCGCCCATGGTGATGCCGTCCATGAAGGCGATGTAGGGCTTTTGGTACGTCGCAATGTAGTGGTCGAGCTTGTATTCGAGGGCGAAGTAGTCGGCCGACTTCTTCCATCCGTCCTCGCCCTCCTGGTTGAACTTTGCCAGCGCGGCGACGTCACCTCCCGCGCACATAGACTTCTCGCCCGCACCCTTCATGACGATGACGTTGGCCAGGTCAGACTTTTCCCACTCGATCAGCCGGGGCACAATCTTGCGGATCATCGAGGCGTTGAGCGAGTTGAGCTTCTTGGGTCGGTTGAGCAGGATGGTCCGCAGACCATACCTGTTCTCGAAAACGACATCGTTGGGCTCGTCGCCGGGCAGCTCCTTGATGGACGTTGCCTCGGTAGACAGCTGCACTCTTTCCAATCAGAAAATTGACCACCACTAAGATGAAGTTGCCGGGTTTCCTCACCTGTCGAGCACCGAGGGAGGAGGAGCTCAAGACCTTTGCTTGCTGGACCATGTTGAAGCTGCTTCGAGAGCTCCGGGAGCTTGCAAGATTAGCTGCCGCGCCGGCTCGGACTGCAAAAGTTCGGAAGGACATTGGGGGAAAAGTGTTATCGATGCGCACATGCGATTGACATGCGCATCGAGGGAAGAGGAGGAGGGGGGAAATATTAGAGGCTTTGGAATTGTCGTCCGAGGTCCGCGGCAATGGTTCCAATTGTTCAACATCCGCATCAAAAAACCCATCCGAGGGTAGCAGCGACTTTCCGCGGTTCTTTCTCCAGGCTTGGCCTGCCGGTTCGGTTGACGCACCGCCGTCACCTGACCAGCCATGAACCTCCAGAAACTGGCTCCACAGCTACGGCCAATCAATCGCGCTCCACCCCCAATCGTCAACTTTTTGAGCTTCTCTGGGCTTCAGCCTTGCGCTGCTGCAGACACCATCCCCCCATCCATCTTTCCAACGACGACATAATCTCACAAGATGGCGGACCCCAAGACTCTGTACGGCGCATCGTCCCTCCCTACCCATTTCTCTATGCAAACACTCGCTAATAATATCATAGGGAACTGCTCGCCACCAAACAGCGCTCGGACCTCACGTACGCGCCTCCCCGGTTTCCTTGCGACCGACCTTTTCGAACGACTGCTAACTTGTGATTTCCTCTGCATAGCGAGTACGAGATCGCCCAGCTCGAGGAGCACGAATTCTCCGCAGGGCCCCTGTCCATTCTCCAGACCGCCGTGCGCTCGCACGTGCAAGTCCTCATCTCGATTCGCAACAACCGCAAGCTCCTGGCGCGCGTCAAGGCCTTTGACCGACACTGCAACATGGTGCTCGAGAATGTCAAGGAGATGTGGACCGAGACCCCACGGTTAGCAAACGGGAAGAAGGGTCGACCAGTGAACAAGGATCGGTTCATTAGCAAGATGTGCGTTGGCCTCCGCCCCCGAGCGTCTGCGACTCTCTTCTCTACCCATCAGAATGCTAACGTGGCCACAGGTTCTTGAGAGGTGATAGTGTTATCTTGGTGCTCCTGAGCTGATTTTCCTTTCCGTCATGATCTACGGGGGCTGAGGGTTTGCTTTGAGAACGGCATGTTTTTTGTATTGTCTTACCGGCAAGACTCACAGGGACTCCATAGGCGTTAAAAACACGATGATTTGCGCACGAATTTGTCTCCCTCAAACGTCCTTTTTCATGTTTTTTCCCCCGCATAATTATGCTCGCAGTACGGATACGCTACGTTTCACATGACGTTCATTTCACTCCGTCAACTGTTCCAGATCGTGAGCTCAAACCGAGGCCTCTACTCGCTCAAGCCAAGGAAGAAGGTGGCCAGGCCCCAGGCACCTGGGTCGGGAACCTCTTGGTACCCGCTGCCTCCGACATACACCGACCGGCCCAAGCTGGCTTCCATTCCCTTGGTCTCGTCAGCTCCCTTCCTCGCGGCCTCGGCCGCCTGCTTGATATCGCCCGTCTGGCCGAGCACCTCCACGAAGGGCTGCAGCGCGTCAACCAAGGTGCGGTCACCTGGGCGGGCTGGGGTGTATCTGGCCAGGGCATCGCTGCTCTGCTTGAGGGCCTTGGCCCAAACTTCGGGGGAAGTGCTTCCAGGAGTGAGGCCCCGGAGAGCGTGGACCAGGGCGTTAAGGAAGATGGCATAGAGAGCGCCAGAGGTGCCGTCCATGTTGTTCTCTACGACGGTGACAATAGAAGAGAGGTCAACAACCACATCGCCGGTAAACGGTTGCTCACCGAGGTGCTTGAGGATTGCTTGTGACGAGTGTTAGCCAAGTCATGTCATCTTGCGCCCGTGAAACTCACCCTCAGCTCCTCTCTTGAGGCCGATTCCGCAGTCTCCGTCTCCCACTACGGTGTCATACCGAGTGACCTCGGGCTCAACAGCAATAACCTTTTCCAGAGCGTTCTTCAGCGTTGATTGCGCAGCATTAGCATCAAACTTGAGGTCACTAGGTTGCGCCTTCTGGGTCGCTCCGGCATTGTCCGTTCGCGTGGCGGAGTTCTTGGCCTCCCAAGTGCTCGCCTGAATAGGCGCCGACCATCCAACGACTTCACTTGGGGCATCGAGGAGCTCGACCATGCTCGGCGCGTCAAAATCGGGAGAGACAACGTTGAGGAGTGAGATGCTGAAGCCGAGACCGTTGAGGCTGGTCATGTAGGTGCCGCTGAGCACCCGGACGGGGCGGATTCCATGCTTGGACTCGAGCTGGCTCACGACCTCGGCGGTGATGCCGCCCAGCTCGAGGACGCTCACTCCGCCGAGGTTGTTCACCATGAGAACGACCTCGTTGGAGGTGATATGGGCAAACGCGCGGTCCTCGTCACTGGTGTCGAGCAGCTGCTTGAGCATCTTGCCCACGAGCTCAGGCAGATCGGCCTTTTCACGCCCGGAGCCAGGCTCATTGTGGATGCCCATGCCCAGCTCCACCTCGCCGGCCCCGAGGCCGCCTTCGTCGTCGGCTTTGCGGCCGGGGACGTGGACGTGCTCGAGGCTGGCACCCACGCTGACCAGGTTGGCTGCTGTCAGCCGAGCGTACTTGGCGACCTCGTCGAGGGGTCTCCCCAGAGCGGCCAGCGCGCCCGAAATCTTGTGGACTAGGACGGTGCCAGCGATGCCGCGTCTGCCGACCTTGCCGGCCTTTGCGCGGCCAACACCGACGTCGTCGCCTACAACGACCATCTCGACCGCCAGGCCGGCGGCCTTGGCCTTCTCGACGGCCATGCCAAAGTTGAGCACGTCACCGGTGTAGTTCATGATTGTGACGAGCACGCCCTCTGACGTGTCGACGCGCGAGGTGATGGCGGTGCGGATCTGCTCGGCCGAGGGGCTGGCAAAGATGGTGCCGGCAACGGCGCCCGAGAGCATGCCCCTGCCGACCATGCCGGCGAAGGAGGGCTCATGGCCGGAGCCGCCGCCGGAGATGATGGACACCTGGGACTTGGCATCGGGGTCTGGTCGACGGTAGACAATTTTGTGGTCCAGGTCCAAGGCAATGGATGGGTTGGTGAGAGTGAGGCTGTGGAGGGCGGTTGTGACGAGGTGGGTAGCGTCGTTGATGAAGTGTTTGGACGACATGGCGGCGGCGTCTCTACAAAGCGAGTACTCGAGTGGGCTTGAATTGAATTGAATTGATAAACGAAAGCAAAGGTACGGTTTATTAATTATCAAGATCGAGCAAGCAAGCAGTCTCGGGGGAAACAGTGCCGACCGGAAAAGATGAGTCGCTCAACTAACAGCATCAGGTGAGCTTTTGAAGCGGGCAGCTTTGGAGCGTGAGCTGCTGCTGCTGCTCAGTGACGTCTCAATCGGCAGGTAGGTTGTCGTGGGAGCAAAGCTCGGGGTGGGGGTTTTCCGAATGCAACTTCCGAATCGCGGGGTCCTGCGCGGGGTCGCAGCATTGGCGGCGGGAGATTTTCCATCCTCCGCCCTTTTCCGTTGGATAACTTAACTTAAATCTAACATGATTTGCTGATGGCAGATTTCCAGTGTATATTGAGCAGTTTCGGAGGGTATTTGTAGGGAGTTGGGTTAGTAGAAGCCGACAATGTTGGTGAGCAGGTGAGGTCCGGTCCTCTCTTGCTTCCACTCCACTCATTGCCTGATGTTACCCCACGGATACAAGTAGGTACGGATACTAGGTGGGCTACGTCAATAAGACCATTCATTAGAGCTAGGAAATAGCACAAGTTGTCGAATAAACTTGCAATCTCAGGGCAACAATAAGATCTCTAGGATTTACCTACTGCATAGTATCCATGCACGGCAATCTCGTGCAGTTATGCTTAGTTTACCGTTTGTTTTAGGTCGTCTCGTGTAAGTGGGTTTGACAATGGACAAGACCTTTCCATAATGAGTAAGCGACAGTGATTAATTAACCCCAAACATATGTAGGGGACCCCCAAGCAAGCGAAGAGAACCGATCGACGGGTAATTTATCTCCTAGAGAGAGAGAGAGGATAAACGAAATCAAAGGGGCTCTTGCCCATCGTGGCTCAGCATACGTAGGCCGGGTTACGTACGCCAAACTAGGGTTGACGATAGTTACAGTGGCCCCTGTCAGAATTCCAGTGCACCTTGGAACCTTCTCAACTTAACCCCAACCTTTAGGGGGACTGGTCTGGGCCCTGGTGCGTGCTTTCCGAACTTCGAAACACACGCGACATTCCCGATTTCCGGCTTGGCTTGTAGGGATTAGGATGAAGCTGGGCTCGTATCATTAGCTCCGCCACAACGACCAAGGGTCTTTTCTTTCTCCAAGAAGTTGGAAGCTAGACAGTGACACCTTGGCGGTTGACTTGAAACAAACACAAACGTTGATCATGTCTGGGCCTTGGATTCTTTAACTCTCGTGGATATCACCTCAATAATCTATTAATGGAATCTGTCAATGGATGTCCATTAACACTCCAATGATTAGGTCCCTTCCCGTCGCATCGTGACATTCCAGAACATAACCATATCCCCGCAACTTGCTCGCTGAATAGCCGCTGCCAAAAGAGACCAAATGATCCCGTATCCAGACCAATATCCAACATCCCCCATATTGAGGCGCAGCGGTTTAAAAAACTACGCCGTTGACCCTCGACCCAATCACATCCCCCCCTGCGTAAAAAGGGTCCCCCCCCAGGATGAAATTGATCCTCCTACTGTGTGCGGGGATGCTTCAGTTCCTTCTCGTCAGTAGGTTCACCGTCCAGTGGAGTCTCTGGCTTTCCCGACGCGTGGCCGCACTGACTGGCCCGTAACTCACAGTAGTCCCTGCACGGGGGACCGAGTGCGTGGATGGGATGATGGAGAGAGAAGGAGGTTCTTCATCTAGAGGCCTTCCTGGGATGGAAACCCAGTTTTCCTTCTCCAGATTCAACTATAGTCCTTTTGGTCTTCTATCTCTGGTGTCTGTAAGCCAGAGTTCGAACGGAACTGAACGTCTTCAAGGGCCCAGGACGTCTTTGAATCTCGACCAGGTATTGTCCTGGTTGTTCGAGTTCTTTAAATCTAGCACCGAAAAGATGCGGTCCCTACACCAAGCAGTTGCTGTGATGCTGGGCTGGACAACTGCGGTGACAGCCATCGACGTATCATGGGACAACGATGGTAAGGGGTTCATAGTATAGTTGCTCACAATCCCGGCTTACATTACATAGATTCCATCAAAGAAGCCGCTGGCACCATCGCCTACGGGTTGGTCAAGTATTACACGGGCAACAACACCGGCGATGTACCCGGCAACCTCCCCGACCCCTATTACTGCAAGTCTCGATGATCAACAGAGAAAGGCACTTCTAGTACTGGTACTGACCGAGTCTTCGCAGGGTGGGAGGCGGGTGCCATGTTCGGCGCGCTGATCGACTACTGGTGGATCACCGGGGACAAGACGTACAACGACATCACCTCGCAGGCGCTCCAGCACCAGGTCGGCTCCGACGAGGACTACATGCCTGTGAACCAGACGCGGACCGAGGGCAACGACGACCAGGGGTTCTGGGCCATGGCGGCCATGGCGGCGGCCGAGCACAAGTTCCCCGACCCGCCGTCGGACCAGCCGCAGTGGCTCGCGCTCGCGCAGGCCGTCTTCAACGAGTACGCCAGCCGGTGGGACACGGAGCACTGCTCGGGGGGTCTCCGGTGGCAGATCTTCACCTTCAACACGGGCTACAAGTACAAGAACTCGATATCCAACGGGTGCTTCTTCAACGTGGCGGCGCGGCTGGCGCGGTACACGGGCAACGACACGTACGCCGAGTGGGCGGCCTCCATCTGGGACTGGGAGGTGAGCGCGGGCCTCATCACGGACGACTTCAAGGTGCGGGACGGGGTGACCATCGGGGACGGCAACTGCAGCTCGACCGACACCAAGCAGTGGACCTACAACGCGGGCATCTTCCTGTACGGCGCGGCGGTCATGTACAACGTCACCGAGGACGACACGTGGAGGACGAGGGTGTCGGGCATCGTCAAGGAGATCTCGGGCAAGTTCGTCAAGGACGACGTCGTGTACGAGCAGTTCTGCGAGCCGCACACGCAGTGCAACCAGGACCAGCAGAGCTTCAAGGGGTACCTCGGCCGCTGGATGGCAGCCACCACCCAGGTCGCCCCCTTCGCCCGCGAGACCCTCTCGGCACTCATCCTCTCGAGCGCAAAGGCCGCCGTCGCGGCGTGCACTGGGTCCCCTGACACGGGCTTCGCCGGCCACGCCGGAACAGCCTGCGGATACTCGTGGACGGGCAACGACTCGTTCGATGGCCTCGTCGGCGTCGGCCCCCAGATGAACGCCCTGTCCATGGTCATGTACACGCTCGTCTCGCAGGCCAGTGCGCCCCTGACCAACAAGACGGGGGGCACCTCAAAGGGCAAGCCGGACGCCGGGAACAAGAACTCGGACGATGCGGACAAGTACGTGAGGCCCATCACCACGGCTGATCGGGCGGGGGCCGGCATACTGACGATTTTGATCGTCATCGGTGTCGCGTCGGGAACTGCCTTTGCCATTCTGTGAGAAAAACAAGCACCTTGTAGGCGTTTATATGGATGGGAGTTTGGGGCGTTAATAAGGAGTGTGTATAGCTTGTCTTTATAATGAAAACCTATAGATTCTGATGAATAAATACCAAGACAAAACCCTTTTAGAAACGCCAAAACTATGCCATATAGACCAAAAATGAAGCTCACTCCTCCTTCAAGGGACAACCATTCTCATCCCTCGACAACCTCGACCACTGCGTCTTCAAAGCAGGCGTATCCGCACTGACGAGTGAATTCACCCACCTCTCGCCTTCGTCGGTAGTGGTCCTCACGGCCGCCTGGCCCATCAGCACGGGACGGCAGTTGAGATAGACCGTCTCGTACGCCTGGGCGGGCACGCAAAAGGTCTCGTGGAAGACCCCCACGTGGCTGAGCTTTGCCCTCGCGAACCAGTCCCAGGCCCTCCGGTGCAGCTCCTCGTGCGCGAAGCGGTGCAGGCCCTCAACGTCACGGAAGTAGTACGCCGTCATGAGTGTGTTGTTGCTGGAGCGCTCGTCGCCGCGCCAGTCCGACGAGCCGAGCAGGCCCAGCTCGTCCCGCCGGGCGTCCAGGTCGCGCTGCATGGCGGAGAAGAAGTCTCCTAGCTCGGAGAAGCCCGGGCTCGCGACGCCGAGGGGGTGGTTGGCCTGGACGCCGAGGTGAAAGACGACGATGGGGCTTGCGCCTGGCCTGCCGCCAAATGAGCCGGACGATGACGATGTCGACGAGCAGGGGAGCTGGGCGGTCGCGCGCCCGGGGATGGTGCCGAGGGTGTACTCGTTGTCGGCGTGACGAGGGCCGCGGGATGAAACCTGGATGACGGTCCTGATGAGGGAGTTGAGGAGGAGAACGGCGGGGGGCACCGTCGCCCACCGGAGGGGCACGAGGGCGGAGAGGATAGCTTGCAGGACCGAGCCGACGAGGACCATGGTGTGAGGTTTCAGCGAGTCCTTGATGAGGAACTAGGACCGGTTAAGAGTGTCTTGTCTCGCAGGTCTCCTAGGTATCCCACTTACAAACGTCTCGGCTCTGGATCTGAAGTTGCGAGGCCTGCTGGTCGGCGCCAACTTGGGAAGAAACTCGGCACTCTTCATCTCGAAGAAGACCCGTGTACTCGGCTAATAACACAGGAGATGAGTTACCGTCGTTGGATTGCGCCTGTCCCATGTGATTCGATAAAGAGTGTTTCTTGATGTATATATATATATGTATATATATATATATATATATATAAAGACTCAAGACGGATGAAGATCCCCCCAGATCCGGGGGCCGTCGATCGCTTTATAAGGCACTTTGGCAGGCCTTCATAGGGCTGAAGTAGTGCAATAGTGGAGCGAATGCGAAAAGGAGGAAAAGTGCCCGCGCATCGTAACACCCTCTTCTGCTCTTCTATTCCTCCTTGAATGGCTGTGATGCGATGCGATGCGATGCGATGTCATATGTTGAGAGAGATGGGGATCATGGGAGGGGGTGGCCGCTCGCACTCGCATCAGATGCTTGGCTATGCCCCATTCGGCATGACGTTGTTCGCCAACAGGATCCCGCAGCCGTTTAACCCGTCGCTTCGCATTGGACGGGCTAGCTAGGCGAAAGCGAGGGGGCAGTCGGGAGCATCCTTGCTAGGTGATGCGCTGCAGCATGGTCGCTATTCGGAAGCAATCATGGTCCGGTTTCCGCTTGACTTGAGGGCTATTTCACAGAAGACCATCTGATAGTTCTAATTAATCGAACCCCCAACTATTTATTAACCCTTCCTTTGCAGTTTATAACTCGAGTTATCATGGTAATTATCCAAAGATCCGTAAGAGTTGCCTACTAGGGGGGACGAATTGCAGTCCCCCAAGTACTATTTTATTCCGAGGCTTCTTGCTCCGGTCAACAAAAGCCGTGGCAATAGCCACGCAATCTCGCAGCTCGCTCGCTTTTCAAAACGCTTCTGCCGAACCCTCCGAAACCCGCCATCTTTTCCCCATGCAACTCGCTTCGTCTCGCACTCGTTCTAACCCATTGTCAGCCACCACACTTCATAGTTCAAACTACGGAAGTCTCCTCCACGTCGACGTCAGCCACTGAGAACTACCAAAGCACCGCTGCCGTGGCAACCATCTGTTTTTTGTGTGGGGTCGTCAACATCTAGAACAGGAACCTTTGCCGGACTCCGGGTCAAAAGTGAAACCCCCACGGGTTGAGCCAAGCGGGCCGCCGGCGGGAATGGTTCAACTGTGAATCATGACCAATGCGCAGGCCTGTCTTGAAGGCCTTGTCCACTAGCAAGTGTCATGTTTCAAGCGGCCTTCTTATTCAGAGAACTCGATAGTATTTGCGAATTTGACTCGGAATGCGACGATCCCACAGTCGTCACTCATGATGGTCGTCTCAGTATCATAATCCCAACACCCAGGAAATCTAGTAAAATCGCAAGCGTACAGACCCCCGTTCGAAGCAAACCGTCCAAGAGCCTGTAGACACACCAAAAGGAGACGAACCAATGATAAAAAAAAGAAAACACACAACACTCAAAATGTACAATCCATATAAAAACCCCCCAAAAGTGCAAAACAACTCGCAGGGAAAATGCTAAGCCATTTAGATGCAAACTCCTCTAGGGGCCGTCGAGGCTCTTCTTTTTTCTTTTCGTCGTCAAATATCGGTCTGTGTTGCCGGAACTGTTTGCGCCGTATATGTCATGTGAATTTCCTTTATGCATATTTCTGAAAGCGCGTCTTTGATCAAACATCATCGGATGCAACCGTACAAAGACTCAAAGATGGATTCGTCTATACAGCGTTCTCCTGGTCGAGAAAGTGGCGTTGGTTTTGGGGCTCAGTAAGTGACTTCTCCCACTCGTCCATGAGGTTCGTGGCAGTCCGCTTGATATTGCTTGGCGAGAGGCCCTTGACCATGTTGGGCAGGATCTCCTCTAAACTGGGCGAGAGGATGGGAGTTTCGTAGCCGCTCGACTTGTTCTTCCTACCCCAGGTCAGCATATGTGGACGTGGCAACTGCGAATTAGATTCAAATCATAGAACTTACGTCGGCAAATCATTGGGCCCTCCATCGTCCGAAGTGGCCGACACATCGTCCAGTCCGCCACTTCCCATGGTAGAGCCGCTCCAGCGGGACGTCTTGAATGACGAGGCCGGCGATTCCCAGTTAGACCAGTCGGCATCATCCATCGAGTCGAATCCGAGAGGTTGCAACGAGAACGACTTGTTCTTGGTACTGCTCTTTTCCCGCCCGGTCTGCTTGGCTGGGGTGGCGGATGCAGTCTCGGCGGTCTCGGTGGTGTGGTCCGGCTCAAATACTGTGCTCACCTTGGGCCGCAGGGGTCGGTTCGGCCGGATCGTGTCTTGGCCTCGAAGTGACTCTCGGGTTGTCTCGTTTCGGTGATCAGCAGTGTTGGCGGACCGCATGGATTGGCCGCTGATGGGCTCGTCCCCAACTGTGATTTGGCGAATGTCCTCGACGAATGCTTTGAGGCCCACCTTAAAGTCCTCGACAAGCCGGGGGACACCGGGGATGTTTTGCTGCGAGCGTGGCTGCCAGGAGGCACGCTTGGATAAATGAGGGTTGGTCAATTGAGCGGTCCTGCGCTCTATGGAAGGTAGTCTGACGGGGTCCTGCTCGACGTCGCGATCTTGGTGTAGTGAGAATCCCGCATCTGGCTTCACCGGCGAGAGTAAAGACAGCGTTCTCGTGTGCCCACCGCGCAGGACTCTCCGTCGGTTTGGCGCCGGCGCGTTTTGAGTCTGCTGTAGGATTTTCCGGCGATCCATGTCGGCACTTCGTCTAATCGAAGAGGCATCATCATCGCTTGGGGGGACAGCGTTTCGGAACGCCTCAAACGGAATCGGATCACCCTTCTTATCCTGTGACGTCCATCTATTCTTGAGCGAGTTCAGGTCTGCCTCGGCACGGGACAGCTCCTCACGAAGCTCCAAGACACGCCTCTCCTGGACGGCAATGGCAGTGATGAATTCATTGACGTCCGCGGGCGACGTGACGACCGAGTCGATGGGCGTCGCAGGCACGGACGACATGGTGGAGGACGAGGGAGTTGGGCGCGAGGGATCGCTTGTCGGAGGCGCAATGGGAAGGGTGAGTGAGAGTCGGTTGACTTGACGAGCGGACATGTTGGATTTGGCACGCGCATGCCCGCGCTTGAAGGGAACGGCGTCGTCCCTCTGAGTCGGAGGGGGGGCCATTGCTGCTGCTGAGCTCTGGCTGGCGGTGCGGCCGTGAGAAAGAGGGCTCGTGTGTCTCCCCTTGGGACCCTGAGCCAGGTCACGAGACGGAGGGAACCTGGAGGCGGTGGAAGCGAGAATTGTCGAGTCAGGGGTTGCGTCAGAGTCGAGGTTGGAGTTGGAGCCGTTGGCAGCGGGAATGACTAGGTCCGAGGGTAGACGGTCGGCAACCGAGCAACGTCGACGGATCGCTTGTTGTTGTGAAGCCATGTCGAGGTAACGCTCGAAAGGATGTAAGGGTGATAGGGAGTGGACACCGGGGACTCGCCGGCGTTTGTTCAAATGAGTGGCTGAAGCTCTATAGGCTCTGCGACGCCGCAGTCTAGCAGCGGCGACGGCAGTAACGGCGGCCCTGGCAGCGAGCGCTCTTTGGTGTGCTTGGGTCAGGCGGTGATGTTCATCGAGGAGAGCGAACGAGCAACGGTGGGCGACGCAGAGTTGGAGGAGAAAGCCGGGCATCAGGGAGCGCCAGCGGATAAGGAGAGAATATTGGAAGCGAGTGGGTTCGGGTTCGGGGGTGGATGCGGGCTGGTGTTGCGCATTGGGGAATGGCGCCGCAGAGTTATGGGTTATGGTGGAGAGCCCACTAAAAGCCCAGTGGTCGACGTCAAAGATAGAGCCCTGGAGGCGTCCAGTAGCACCACCTTAGGGTGCAGTTAGCTCCTGCAAACGGCTGGCTTGCCTCCCAGGGCCTCGAGTCGGACTGGGGGGCGATTTTCAGGAGGCTTAGGGCACCATTGGATGCTGGATGCTGGGCGCTGGGCGCTGGTGCTGGGCTGGCGCTGGCGAGTTATTGGGAGCCGGGGACGTTGGAGGACTTGCTGGGGTTGAAAGGGCGAAGGAAATTGATGAGACCGTATTGTATCAGGGCCAGGGTGACATTAATTCAAGCGACTGGGGGAGGCGGGGTGGCGTATTTCCTGATAAGGTGCCGTCGTGCTGGGAAGGAATAAATTGGGTGATAAGTCGTCGTTGGAATGCAAGGTAAGCTGTAACTTAGGCGAAAAGAGAGAGAGAAGGTCGGTCAGGTCGATCGATCCACGGGGGTGGCGGAGAGAGCGTCAGTAATAAAGAAAGGAGGAGAGACGAAAACGAGCGTGAATTTCCGGGGACGGGTGTTCGCGAGATGCGAATGCAAAGATGGAATGTTGAAAAAGCAAGTGAGTGCCCGTTAAATCTCGCGACAGCTGGTCGAGCGGTGGTTCCGGAAGCACGAGGAAGGGTCCGAAAAGCAATTCCGCGAGGATGACCACATCAGCGGGACGTGGCACAGAGGACTGGGGAGGGAATAGCAGATGGCAAGTAAGGATAATGGGGATGGGTAGGTTAGTTCAAAGCATGAACTTTGAACATGAACTTCATCAACCTCGGATTTTCCAGAGTCCGCAAGGTCCCGGGAGCCGTTTGTTTACATATGTGCTCGCCATGTTCCCATGGATCCTCGGCGCCGTCGATAACGCCATGCGAACTGACCCCAATCTTGAGGTGGCCGTCTCGTGGCTCAGCCCGAACTGTCCGTCCCAGTCTCACCCAAACAATCTTGCAACGAGACACATCTTCCCTAAATCGCACCATTAACCCCGACAACCAGCTGTCGGAGGCCCCGTTCGCGGTCCGTCAACGCCTGTCGGCAGTGGATCGTGCCCCGGTCCCGGTCCGCCTCTATAGCCTTGCGTTGAGCCAAGTTGTCGATAGTCATGCTGATTTTAGCTCCTCATCAGCTCTCTTCATCCTCCTCATCCTCGTCTCTCGCCCTCTCTCGTCATCTCCTGCATCTTTGTCTCGTCAACCGGGCTAGAGTGAGCCTCGACTCCTGCGGCTTATGAACGTCCTTGCGTTGGATCGTCTTGTTGGGAACGGGTTCGGACCAAGTGTCCACCCACACTGCCGTTGGCCAGCCAGAGCGTCGTCGTGACCCAGTATCTCGCTGTCGATCATTGGCTGCACGAGAGTGAGGCAGTTCGGGTCATCGTGAAGGCGAACCAGGGGTGTCGCACTGACGGTTGTTGTCTGTTAGTGATGGCTGAGAGCTCCCTCCAGCGGCCCTAGCAATGGAGAAGCAATCCTTCTCAGGGGCATTGCGGTGGCCTGCAGCAAACCTTGCATTGGCGCAGGGGCCGCAAGCAATCAAGCTTGGACCTTGCAGGAGTGCGGGTCGACCCCAATTTCCGGCTGAAATTAGAACATGCGGGTGTGTTTCATGTCAAAGTCACATGGGACGGCACGTGCTGATAGAGCTTGTCTCTGCCGGATCAGGTGACTTCTCGTCAGGGTCGCGTACCTACGCCTGGACCTCATGCGTGCACCTAGGCGGCTATCACGAGGTGATCGCGTCGGCTTCATGCCCCAAGAACGAGGCACCGCTCTCATCTCTTAGGCAGCTCGCAACTTCACACAAGCATTCAGGCCGGGAATAGTCTCACTTTACTGCTGATTCTCTGCTACCTGGACATGTCCCCGTCGCTAATGAACCGACGCTGGTTACGCAGTTCTATTGTGTTCTGACCAAGCTGGACCCATTCTTGTCTTCCGCTGGTTTCCCAGATACTTCGCTCAAGTGATTTCGAAATCAGTACACAATGCCGCTCCCATTTGCTCTGGTTTGCGACATGCTGGAGCAGGCCCACGGGCTCGCTCTCGCCAAAAAGAGCAACTCAGCCGTGGTCACGAGCTGGTTTACGAGGCATCGCGATCGCATCAACGCTCATGATACCAATCTCCCAGCCCTGTTGTCCACTCTACTTCCCGAGAAGAGGACCGACAGAGTATACTGCATCCAGGCCGACAGTCTCGAAAAGATCATCGGTCGAGCATTCTTTCTTGGGTCCTCTCGTATTGCGGAACTTGCCCAATACCATCGGCCCGGCATGGGCATTGATCTAGCTGATTGCGTATCACGCATTTTAACTACAACGGTGCGTTTGAACCCAATACGCCCCATGTTCGTTGACTTATTGTCATCAGCCGAGTCCTGGGTACAACCAGAAGAACCCAATTACGGTTGAAGAGATTGATGAGCTCCTCCACTCTCTCGCCGTTGGGACAAAATGGAGCTCTCCGGCCATTCGTTCGTCGCACGCTAGTTTGACTCCAAGAAATAGAGGCGATCTCGAGTGGCTTTACCGGCGGCTGAGTGCAACAGAAGCCAAGTGGCTCACCAGACTGGTACTCAAAAATTACCAGCCAGTAATACTGGATGCCCATCTGGTTTACCGGCTCTGTGACCCAATTCTCCCCTGTGTCTTGAAGGTCCAGGATGACTTTTCTACGGCCACCCACTCTGTTCAAGCAATACGCGGGAGGCTTTTACCGAATGCCGCGAGACAGGCCCCGCGCGAACAGATTCTGAGCTCAGTGAAACCCCAGCTGGGTGTAAAAATTGGACGACAGCCTTGGGTCAAGGGGCGAAGCATCAAGCATTGCCTCGATCTGGGTCACAAACGAATGAGCGTGGAGGACAAAGTCGACGGGGAATATTGTCAAATTCACATTGATCTGAGCAAGGGCAAACGGTGCATCCAAATATTCTCCAAAAGTGGCAAGGATAGCACTGAGGATAGAGAAGCACTTCACGAGTGAGCGAAGAAGGAAGAATGGATCAATATCTATCTGCTAACTGTGTTGATAGGACTATTCTAGAATCACTCAAGATTGGGCAGTCTGGCGCAAAGGTTGCAAAAGCATGCATTTTAGAAGGGGAATTGGTTGCATATGACGATTCAGTATGTGTCACCAACGTCCTTGTTTACGTGCTTCTACTCATGCCGCTCAGGAACAAAAAGTCCTTCCGTTCCATAAGATTCGGAAACATGTTTCACGACGAGGTCGTTTTCTAAACACAGAGCAGGACTCCCCGTTAGTTTCCCTTGTCAAACTCTCTAGCATAGACTAATTGTTGCAGACCTGGACCACAGGAACACTTGATGATAGTTTATTACGATATTATGCTGTTGGAGGATCAGTCACTCATCAATCTCCGACACTCGGAGAGATTCAAGATTCTCTCGGACCTCATCTGTTGTCGAAGGGGATGGATAGAGCTGGTACAGCGCCAAGTCATCGACTTTGGACACAGCCACGGTGCCTCAAGCCTACGCAAAGCCTTTGCGCTCGCTATCTTGAACCGAAAAGAGGGTCTGGTCTTGAAACCAGATGAGCCCTACTTCGACTTTGCGGACCAACGTCGAAAGTTCTCCAGCTGCTGCATCAAGCTCAAGAAGGAGTACATCGGTAATTTTGGAGACGTCGGAGACTTTGCTGTCCTCGGCGCTCGATACGACCCAACAAAGGCAACGACTTATCGGATTCCAGAATTGAAGTGGACTCACTTCTACATCGGCTGCCTGGATAACCGAGAAGAGGTCAAACGGTGGAACGTGAAGCCGGAGTTCACCATTGTCAATGTCGTTGAGCTGAACGAGACGATACTGAAAGAGGTCGTCGCCTATGCTAACCCCGTGCCTGTCTCTCCTGAGGATAACGACATGCTCACCCTTAAGCTGGCTCCTGGGGTTGAACAAGGTTCCCCTTTGACCTTTGTCTTCACAAAGCCCTTGGTCTTTGATCTGCGCTGCTTCAGTTTTGATAGGGTGGGAAATACTGGCTTCTGGAGCCTGCGTTTCCCCATGGTCACAAAGGTTCACTTTGACCGGGACTCTACCGACACAATCTCCTTTGAGCAGTTGCAGGCGATGGCAAAAGATGCAACAACAGTTCCGGAGTTGGGAGACAGCCAGGAGAACCTGCAGTGGATCGCCAAGTTGGAGGGGGCAGACCCTCGCGGGATCGCTGTCGACGCCATCAGCCAGTTGACAGTGACGACTATGTCAACGCCATCTCCCCGAAAGGCTTCTCAAAACACAGTCTCCTCTTGGTCTCCGACTTCTCCAATAGCGTCAAGAATTCCCGTCGGTGCCCGGACAAGCCCTTCTCGCAGACGGGGTGTGCCACCGCTGCCTCCACCTGCAGTGACGCCTGGAACTCCTCCTACAACATCTTCACGAGGGGCATCGATCTCAACACCAGCACAAGGGACTGCAAGACACAAACGCATGTCACCCTCTTCAAAATCTCGGCCGTGCAAACGACGAAAATCGGAGCAGGCGCCTTCACAAAAAGGCGCACACGCGTCGAACAGCCAAAGCAACTCTCAAACACGCAAACCTCTTATGGATACAAATGGGAACTCACAGCCCGCCGTTTCTTCTTTGCCACCCTTGCCTCTGCCCAGCTCTGATCCAGAAGCACCAGAGGTGATCGACCTCACTTCGTCGCCAGAGGCGTCTTTCACAACAGCAGCCACATCGAAGCTCTCTTCTTCGCAAGCGACTCGATCTTCGCCCCCGGTGGATGGTACAGGAGCTACCACAATACCCTATCAGCCAGCTGACGAGCCCATTGGGCATCCTTCGACAATGGAGCCCGCTCCACGTCCAGCACGCCCCATCAGAAGCACATGCCGCATTGCTAGTGAAAAATGCCGGCTTGCAAAGAAGATCATCTTGACGCCCCGTGGCCTTGCTGACTCCTGCCCAGAAGCGAAGGCGCTGTTTGACGAACATGGGATTCACGACGCGATCACTGACGCTGAAGAATGGTTCAGGTCAAACAAGTCACATACACTCCAACGAAACCACTGGCAGCCTGGCCCAGACGCTTTTCTGATTGTTGAGAGCGGACAAGTTGAAGAGACAAAGGCGCTGCTGGCGAGGATCGAAGAGATGCGCAAGGACATTCCCGAGGAAAGGCGCGATTGGGTGACGGTTTTCGACTGGCGTCTGCTGAAATACGTCACGGTCATGGACGATGACAGCATCACGTCGAAATACTATGATGGGTGGCATGATCCGTGGGCACGATGGCACATTGGCATCGTTTGAAGGTGGAGTCGCCGCATGACGAGAGATGAGGAACGGCCTGGCAAGAAATACCCAATGGACCAAGACTAGTTGAATAGCCGACACTCAAGTTGATTCATACCTGGTTACTTGAGGTAGCACCTAATTGGATGAATGAAGTCCAGGCTCTATGATGGTGTCCTGTGATTATCAACCTTGTGGCCGGTTTCTAATTCTCTCGCAATAGACCATTTTAGAACATCTCGGTTATTGTTGGATTGCTATGGCTCTGTATTTATGACTTCTTATCATAGAGGTCGCCGTAGCTCTCCTTGAGCCGCATGAAGAGGTGCTCGTCCGCCGTCATGACTTTCCTCGTAGCATAGGGATTCTCACTCGATGCCCCTTCGGATGGCACATAGTTCTTGACCCGCTCGCTCGGAACGGGTTCGAGAGGTGCCGCTCCAACGGGGTGGCAGAAGTAAGCAATCGAATATCTAGGACCGGAGCTGGTCTCCCCCTCGACCGCCACACTGCCATCTGTGGGGAAAACGACCCTGTGAACCGTGCTCCTGAACAGTCCGTTGGTCCAGTACGACAGCAAGTCGCCGATGTTGATGAGGATGGGCGGGCTGGGGTCGTCTTCGGTGCCGGGCGAGCAGACGGGGACGGGCGCCCAGAGGTTGTCCTTGGTGAGTACCTCGAGGCC
>JABFEP010001032.1:0-41284 GCA_013618265.1 Fusarium albidum
CTCGACCCCGTCCCCACACCCGGATCCTCCGACCGAGGGAGCTCGACGCCGCGGACCTCGAACCCGACGCACAGGACACCCACGAAGCCCAGATTCTCCGCCAGGGCAAACTGCCGACCCGGGCAGAGATGCTTGCCGCCGCCAAACGGTATGCTGGCCCCGCGCCTCCTCTTCTCCTCCTGCAGTGCGACGTCGAGGAAGCGCTCTGGAGAAAAGGCCTCGACGTCCTCGCCCCATACGGACTCGAGCATATGCGTCAGGCTGGACGACCACTGGACGTGGACGCCCTTCTTGAGGAGGTACTCGTTGCCCTGGCGGTCCCGGAGGGTCGTGTCCCTTGTCGTGACGCGGTTTCCTACATTCTGGACGTATAGACGGAGGACCTCGCGGTAGCAGGAGAGCAGGAGGGGACATTGCTTCTCCGTCTCTCTGGCTGAAATGGTGGCTATGCGGTCATCCGTCAGTGTCACAATGGTTCCAAACTCGGACCGCACTCTCTCGACGAGGTCGGGTCGCGTAAAGATGTGGGCAAAGAGCCAGAACAAGGTGGGGATGGTATTGGTGGTTGCCGCCCAAGGGAACGTGATCTCCTGGATGCCGAGGTCGTGGTCGTCGAAGCCGGCCCTGCGGAGCGCCGCTGCTCGGCCCGAGATGACGGCCGACACGTCGGGGAGCTTCTCGTGGCCGGCGACGTAGTAAGGCTCCAGGGTCTTTTGCAGCTGAGTTCGCGCGCGTAGGGGCCCAGGCGCGATGAGCCACGGAGCGAAGCGCGTCACGAGGCGGGCAAAGCCCTTTTCGTATTCACTGAGTCTAGTCAGGTAGGTGTTTCCGGGGTGTCAGGGAGAACGTACATGATGAGGTGAAAATCTTTCGAGGTATAGGGCGTCTTTTCACCAAACAAGGCGTACACTGTCCCCATGCCTACTATATCCCACAGCCAGGAGTAAATGTCTGGGGCGTCGAGCGTTGAACCGGGCTGGATGCCGTTGAGCGTCTCCATGAGCTTGGTGAGTGCGGCGACATTCATCTTGTACAGCTGGTCACCCATCAGGGCGGAGTGGATTACTCCCATGAGTTCGTCCCTCAGGGCCTTGCTATCCATGATCTTGATCATCCTGTCGCTCAGACCGAACAGGCCCTTTGGCGCCTCGACCAGGAACGGGTCGAAGGTCAGGTCGGGGTTCCTCAGCGCCGCCGAGACGAGATCCGGCGAGTTGATGATGTATATCTTGCCGTTGAGCATGGGCAGTGTGCATATCGGCAGGCGTGATTCATCGCTGGCGGGGAGTTTAATCTCTGCAGGATATGCCAGAGTGGTGGGGAACCTTACTGGAGATGTCTGTACCAGCTGGCGCGCTCTCTGATCATGCGGATGATGTGGCCGATCAGAGGGATCGTGGACCTGATCACGGGGGGTTCTCGGGGGTCCAGGGTTAGTGAGACGAGTTTCCTGGCTGCGATGAAGAGGGCGGGTAGGACGAGGATGGCGGTGAGGATCAGGGCTGCTGGCCCACTGGGGAGCGATGCGGTCCACGCCATGTCGGCTTGAGTTGACTAGACGATGTGCTGCTACTATCGATCGACTTGGTTTGTTGTTTGCGGGAAAATCATGCAGTTCAAGTGGTGAGACTGAGGTGAGACTGAGCACGAGGTGAGTCGGTGGCCAATGGCTGAAGAGGATGAATCAGACGCGATATCTGCCTACCCTGTAATTAACCTGGAGACTGAAAGGCCGTCTCTGAGCTGGAGACAGGCAAGTCTAGTCGGTCATATCAACGTTGAAAGGTCTAATATCAATTGGTTGGTCCTTGAATGAGTATATTTGTCATGTACTTGACATGAGGATCTCACGCTGAGATCAAAGACGTACAGGAGAGAGTTTTATATGATGCTACCAATGTCTCTACGAGAACGGGTTTCGACTCTCGAGGCACGAGATTAACCCTCGCCACATGCCTATGCAGGACGTAATCCGGGGTAGATTGATAACCGTTGATAGTCACCAAGACCAGGATCGACGACCCTTAACCCTATCTCGCCCATCCCCATGGTGCAGTGCCTCATCTCGCTAACGCGGTGGAGGAATCACTTCCCTGCGGGATGGCCTGACAGCCCTTGTCGCTGTCAGGAACGGAATTGGCACGCCGCAACCCGTCCAATCACAGCTCCAGTGTGCCCACCGTGCCTCCTCGCCAAGACACCGGAACGGGCAACCTCTGCGGGTGAGCAGAGTATATGTCCAGGCACATGCCACCTCTCGCGCGCTCTGCTCCGTCTCTGCCAAGATGTTTCCCCAACGCCTGTGCATCGCGATTGGGATCCTTCCCTTTCTTTTCGGTAAGCACCACTGTTGTAACTGGGAAAGTAGAATGCTGATCTTTTAGAAACCGCAACATGTCAGGGATGCACCAACTTGACCATCGCCAGCGCCGATGACGCCACCCACGCCCGGGAGAACTGCCCGACCATCACCGGCCGCGTGACGTTTGCAACCTCGGTGACGGAGACCATCGACCTTGACGGCGTCGAGACCATCCTAGGGAGTCTGGCCCATACCGGCTGCGAGGAGGACTACGACCTGGACTGCCCGGAAATCACCAAGCTCTTCCACCTCCACAGCTCGACCCTCACGTACATCAACGGGTCCATCAACCTGTGGGACTTCAACGGCCTCGAGGAGATCCGGTTCCCGAACCTCACAAGGGTGGAGGAGGACATTTACCTGCACGAGATGAACTACCTCACGCGTCTGGACGTCACCAAGCTCTCGCACCTGGGCAGCCTCACCGTCGACGCCGGGAACCTGATCACCATCAACCACGACGGTCTCCAGGGCTTCACGGACGGGCTCCGCAGCGGGGGGATCAACTTCCTGAACGCGTCGGTCGAGTCGGTCGACAGCTGGTTCAGGTACCCTCTCGAAGTTAAGAGAAAGTTCCCCGGGCTGAGCGAAAGCGACTCGCCTTTTACAGTCGACATCAATGGGCCTTGGATCCCCAACGTGCGCAACATCACGCTGGGGTGGTCCAAGACAGGGGGGATCCGCATCCGCGGCGACGACTTGTCTGTTACCTTGGGGGGCGAGAACACCACGTCCATGGAACTCGGGCAGCTGGTTCTAGATGGGAACATGACTGCCGTCGAGCGAGGCCCCGTCCTGGAGGACTTGACCGTTGGGGACTTGACTATCAAGGAGTCGCACGAAAAGGTACTGGACCTGACCTTTGTCGACACGGTGTCGAATCTCACCCTCGACTGGTGCCATGGCCTGGAGAACATCACCATGCCGTCCAAGGCAGCGGACTGGGAGGACCTCGGCCTGGAAATCAGCATGTGCAGACAGCTCTGGCTGACTTCCGAGTACCGAGACCCAGAGAACGAAGAGGATAGGTTCTGGTACTGGCCTAGGGGGGACATGCAATACATCCGCATCTTTGGTTCCCACCTCAGCAATGACTTTTTGTGAGTTTCCCCATCTTTTCTCGGCGACCATTTCTGACTGCTCAACAGCAAGTCTTTTCTCGAGGCCCGCAACGGCAGCGACTCGTCCGTGCCAAAGGTCCTCGAGTCCTTCTACCTGGCGCCGTCCGAGGATGACGATTCAGTCGAGCTCGACTGCACGCCTTTTGAGGAGCTGAGGAACCAGTCGGTGCTGCCGGAAGAGTATCGATGCTATAGTAGGGAGGCGTCGAGCGGGAGCGTCGTGGAGGTTCGTTGGAGTGCTGTTGCAGTGGCGTCTCTGGCGGGGCTTGTAATCGTTGCATAGTGGTGTATTATATTGTAATAGAAGTGATAGATGCTAAGTAGATAATTCGGATCCTTGGCGTTCACTCGAGTTAGAAGGGAATGTCAATGAGAAACTAATGTGAAGATCCGGATCGGACCATTTGCTGTTGCTTGGCTTCTCACAGGCCGAGTGCAAGAAGGACTTGACGTGTATGAGACCTTGATCCAGGAAGCTAATATCCATCTACGCCTGCCTTGCTCAACAAGTTCCTCGAATTTGACCATGTTGCAGGTTATTCGAGCCACTTACAAGACGGGCACTCCTGCTGAACATGTAGCAACGACACCACCGCCTTGTTCGACACATCCCCCGGGACACCATGTCCCTCTTTCACAACTCACTGGGTACTTTGATGTGCTGGAGGAAGTCAGCCCTAATATAACTGAGCTCGCCTACCTCGAGCGTCTCTGGGCTATGAGTGTACAACCTCTTATTTCTTGGGACCTGAGACCAAGACAGCTAGGCATATGGATGCTAAACGATACATATGCAACTGGTATCATGACGTTTGTCCTCCACGAGGTGTTTTACTTTGGCAGATGCATCCCGTTCATGATGATGGACAAGATTCCCTTCTTCCGCAGGTATAAAATCCAGACTCAGAAACTCCCAACACGTAGAGAACAGTGGCACTGCGCTTTGCTAGTCCTCGTTAGCTATTTCACCGCCAAGTTGCCGCAGTCCTTTCACCCTATCGCCACATACTTCGGGATCCAATACGCGGTTCCCTTTCCGCCCTACTGGAAAGTCGCCTCAAATCTCTCTCTTCTTCGTCATGGAAGATACATAGCACTACTGGGCCCACCGAGCACTCCATTACAAACCCCTATATAAGAGCATTCAAAAGATGCACTATATGTTTACTCGTTTAAGGTGTCTTGCTGCAGATGAGAGGCATCAGCAGCCTCGCCAAAGAACACAGTTTTTACACAATAACAGCATCTCAACAATGCACTATATGTATTCCGCACCCTTTGGTCTCGCGGAATATGCGTCTCCGATCGAAACGGCGGTTCTCGAATCCGGCGTCATGGGATCTCCCCTCGTGATGCTCTCGTTCACGGGGAATTTACATCTATTCACAATGTACTTGTGGATGATGCTTTGTCTTTTCAGGCCGTTGATGCACACAGCGGGTGCGACTTTCCCTGGAGTTTGAGACGGATTGTGCCGTTCTGGGCCGGTGCTGATCATCACGACTTGCATCATGAGAGGTCTATTAGCAACTATGTATCTAGCTTCCGATGGTGGGACTACTGACTCGATAAAGAGGCTGGAGGCGTCTAGGCGTCGGAGGGAGAGGAGACTTGCGCGGATGAGGGTGAAGCAGTGAGGATTCTGGTTTGGGGGATGGATAAATTGGCAATGGTAGCGCAGTCGTCCAGATGGCCAAATCCAGAGGTTGGGCTATTGATCCCAAACTGGACCATGCTTTTACACAAGTTACCAAGCCCACAGGATAGAAGAAGAATTAGTCATGATTTCTGGATCAACTTGAACAGGTATTGTGTCTCAAGTGGCCTGAAGGCAGGGGGAGAGCTGAAGAAAGCAGGCTGGGAGGCGTTCTTGGTATGTCCTCCCTTAAAGTGATAGAATGCAGCCCGACGGCTGTTGATCGTGGGACTGGAGATTCCTGAATTCACTGTTTTCCAGATATGCGGATATTTTTACTGAGCATCTGCGTCGGGTACACACGTTGCACTGCCAGGTATCGTTAGTAGGGTTGGCATTCTAAGGAACAAGCTTAGGTGGATGCAAGACAGCCCGGCTTAGCAGGCACATGTCTCAGAGGTCAGAAACCAGTGCAGCTGCCACTCGGCAGTCAGGCTCTGACATACGGCAGTCGATATCGCAGAGAACGTGCTGCGCTGCCCCTGATTTATGCAGAGGCCCTCCGTGACCCCTACTACGTAAAAGCAACTGGAGGAACCAGTTGGAAAGCCGACTGACAAGATGGCCTCTCTGCACGAGGGAGGGTCTGGCATGTATTCCATGCCGTGCATGCTTGGCAACACTCCCCTGCTTGTCCGTCGCCTGTCACTGCATGGAATTGTTGGAATTTTCATGCAAGAGAGGGAACATGCTGTGTGGGCAGGGGCGGAAAAGGGAGCACCGCAGCCAACATGCAAGGCACCTCAGTTCAACGCCGGGACGCCACCATGCATCTCCTGAGACTAGCGGCAGTCCGGCTGAGATTGAGTTACCAGTTAAAACGGTGGAGCTATTGACTGATCGTCTAGACCGAAAGAAGAAACAGCCCACAGTTGGGCTGTTCGATTTTGATCCAGCTGGTAGGAAGAAGATAACTGAGGACCTTCGTAGGTACTGATTAAAAGCGAGTCTAAGAATACCTCTATTAGATTACATTACCTCTAGAACAACTGCCGGTTCAAGTCCAAAGCATCCGAGTCTGTCTGTCTTGGGCGATGAAAGGAAACGAGACCAACGGACGACAACGAATCCTGCAGACTGCAGTTCAGCTATCCCCACCACCGTGCTAACGCCACAAACGCCAAACTAGGCAGTGGAAATGAAGACCCAACTGCAAGGGGCAGGGGGCAAACCTGACCGGCCGTACTTAATGGCAGACATGCTGTGAGGCTCTTGTTCCTGGGCCTTTGTTTCCCCAATCCCGGGTTCAACCACGCTCCTTTACTCGCCATGTACGTCCCCAAGTCGCGACTGCCGGGCACAAGATGGATCCTGATTGCCATCCCCTTCTCCCTGCTGGTCATCATCCTCACCTTTTCCCGCGACACCGCCAGAGTGCCGCTCGAGTACGCGCAGGAAAAGGCCCATGGATATCTAGACCAGACGTTCCAGTACGTGATCCTCCCTGTTCCCAAGACCGTCACTAACGACCTCCCAGTCGACCAAAGGATGACATCTACGACTGTCAAGATCCCTACCGAGGCCCCGGCTACCTGTACATGCCTCCCGAACGCCTGGACTACAAGGAGACCCGGTGGATACCATACACGAGCGACCTATTCGACGCCGAGACCCCCGACTTCGCCGAGTACCCTCCCAACCAGGAAGTCTGGTTCAACGTGACAGAGGTCGAACCAGACTTTGTCGACGCCCCCTCCGTCCCTCAGGAGTGGATGCACAAAGCCGTGGCGGAGAACAAGCGCCGCCGCAGAGCCGTGCACACGCTGGAACCCGATCCCGAAAAGTTTGCCCACATGAAGGACGACGGCGAGCTCGGCTGGCTATGGGGCCGACGCGTGCTCCTCATCAGCGACTCGGTCGACCGGTTCATGACAAAGTACTTTTGCCAAGAGTTCGACGAGGTCATGTGGCAAGGGGAGGGCAACTCTGTGTCGACGTGCACGATCCCGGCGCTCAACCTGACGGTGAACCACTGGTTCGCGGTGGGCCAGTTCACGTACACGCCCAAGTGGTGGTGGATGAAGACAAAGGTGCCCATCGTGGCGTGGGAGGAGCGCTGGGAGGAGGTCTACAGCCCCATGAACGACACCATCCGTGGACCTACTGGCCTCCCTGATCTTGTGATATGGCAGAACGGAATCTGGGATCAGCGCACGTTGAGGACGGCTTCCGACGCGCACTACAGCAAGAAGGATCTCCCCATGGGTCGTCACGCTAGACAGATGGTCTGGCAGGAGGTGCGGTTCATGGCCGCGCGGATAAACAAGTTCGTCAAGCACCTCGAGGACGTGTTCCCCGGCGTACCCGTCATGTTCAGGGCCCTCACGGCTCACAGCCACGCGCCCGAGAACGGCGACCTCATCGTCCACGAGCTGGACCGTCTGCAGAGGGCGGCGGCGACAAACGCCGGGCACGAGGTGTTTGAGTGGGGGCGCATTCTCACCTCGTTCGGGTCGCTGTACATGGATATCACGCATCCGGGCAAGGGCCCGGCCAGTTGGCTGTGGGACAACATGCTGCTGGAGTATGTGGCGAGGTCGGCTGGCATGGGCAAGGGGGATGATAGGCAGCCGCCGTATTTTGACGGCTGGGATACTTGCCACCCGTATCTGGTGAACTGGGGAGGGCGTTGATATTTGTTCCTGGGCGTTGGCTAGACTGGGTAGAAGCATGATTTGATTGTTCTCATTGTCCATCCTATGACGCTGGACTGACCTTGTTGTTCGCTTGACCCGTCCTCCACTGATCTCCATCACGATGGATCTGACAGGGTGTTGAACTGTCGGACGTGGTCTAAAGAGGCTAGATCCTCTCGTGCAAGCTGATCGGCTCCATGTTTCGAATTGATGACCAAACAATGGAACAGCCCCACCCGAAGATGCCGAAGCGTCGAGGATATAACGGCTACTCCTCAACTCGGACAAGATCAAGCATCTCCATTCCTACCTCGACAATGACCACCTGGCTCATCACCGGCTGCTCAAGCGGCTTCGGCGAGCAGTTCGTCCGCCAGCTCCGCGCCGCAGGTGACAATGTCATCGCCACAGGCCGCAACGCCGAGACCCGGCTCGCTCATCTCAGGGACACTGGCGCACGGATCCTCGATCTAGACGTCAGTTCACCGCCCGGGGTCATCCAGTTCAAGATTGATGCGGCGTGGGGGCTCTTCCAGGGGGGTATCGACGTGGTGGTCAACAATGCTGGCTTCATTGTCAGTGGGGCTATTGAAGAATTAACGTGGGTTGCCGACTTCAATAGCGTCATGAGAAGAGCTAATTAGGAATCAGGGAAGACGACTTGGAGAGGTCTCTTAGGACAAACCTCCATGGTCCGCTCAACCTGACCCGTGCGATTCTCCCAAAGCTACGGGAAAAGGGCAAGGGCACACTGCTGTACATCAGCTCACAGGCAGCATGGCACACGGATCCCAGTGCCGGGGCTTACTGCACCAGCAAGTTTGCCCTTGAAGGTAGACAGTTGTATTACAAAAGACATTGGCCTAAACTGACGTCTGTATCAGGCGCCGTCGAGACTCTCGCCAAGGAACTAGCCATCTTTGCACCGGGCATCAAAGTCCTGATGATAGAGCCAGGCTACTTCCGCACCAGCGTCTTTAGCAAAATCTCCCACGTTGACGCGCGTGTTCCAGAATTCGCCCAATTCAACGCCGGCGTTCGAGAACACGAGGCTGCGATTATAGGAAACGAGCGTGGCGATCCGGTCAAGGGCGTTGCCAGGATAATCGATCTGGTTAAAGGGACTGGCTTTGCGGCTGGGAAGGAGATTCCCCTTCGTGTGCCGTTGGGGGGGGATGGCTTGGAGAGGATCAGGGCAAAGTGTGAGGAGACGATCAAGATTTGTGACGAGTGGGAGGAGCTGGCGTCGAGTACTGATTTGTAGTCTAAGTTGCCTGCCATAAATGATACTGTTTACTGCTACGTCTAATGACACTTGAATTCTTCAGTTGAGGTAGAGATTAGAACCATTGACCTTGTTCCAGAGCTGTGTTCCTGGGAGTATCAACCACGGTGTGTGTAGTATGGGTGACTCATTATGAGTCGAATCGTAGATCATCACCTCTAGGGAAGATGAGAGATGGTTGGTTGGATTCACCCCTGTTGATCGCACGAACGACATCTGACATAATATTGTCTGTCTCGACTAAACCCTTCTCAAAAACAACGGCAGATGCGCTGGCAGTCGTTGAATGGCCTCTCGGCTGCGCGACGGTCTTGGCTACCAGGAATCAGAACCACCCTGATAATTCCACGAATCACCAAACACACCCGTGGCCCACCCATAAGCTCACTGCGGATACCCTCAGATAAGACAAGCAGTTCTTAAGAGTGCACCATCCGGATTCGAACCATCTCACTGCTCAGTGTCTGCCATCTACCTCGACAACATGCCT
This sequence comes from Fusarium albidum, assembly GCA_013618265.1. Lineage (NCBI taxonomy): Eukaryota > Fungi > Ascomycota > Sordariomycetes > Hypocreales > Nectriaceae > Fusarium > Fusarium albidum. The sequence goes on from JABFEP010001032.1 coordinate 9,591, forward strand.
ACCGTGTCCGTATCCCCCCAGGCCTTGGAGAACCCCTCGCTCGGCTGGTCGTCCTCGCCCGTGACCCGCCGTCTAAACACCCTCGAGGTCTTTTACAAGGTGCTCGGCGACGCCGTCGTTTCCGACAAGGGCGAGAACTGGGCAGTATCGCTCGCTCTGCGTCTTGACTTCCCTCGTTCAATCGAGAATCCTGGCCAATACGTCCGTCGAACATGGCTGCTCCTCCGTCGACTTCACCCGCACCTTGCTTCCACGCTGTCATCGGACGATACCGTCACCATCCCTGATCTGGACGCCGACAAGTGGCTCGCGCAAACCTTTACTGATCATGGTCAAGACGGCATTCAAAACTCGACTGAGTTGCTGTCCACGCTCAGACGTGCTCCCACGGCGACGTGCCACTGGCTTCCTGCATCTCAGGAAGTGCACATGCGGTGCTCTCACTGGCGCATCGACGGCGTGGGAATGATGATGCTCGGGCACAGCTTCATGATGGCTCTTGTCTCGGTCCTCCGCCTCGGTCTCGACGCAGACTTGGAATCGTACGGGTCGCCGGTTGCTCACGGATCTCTCACGCCAAGTATGGAGGATATCCTCGGGTGCTGCACCGACGAGGAGAAGACACCAGCAAAACTCAACGAGGGAGCGGACCAGCTGGTTGCCGAGCTGGCTAAAGGCATCCCTAGCATTGGACTACCGACTCGCCAAGGATCCGAGTCTGCCGCACCGGGTACGACGAGTCGAGTAGAGATGACATTGGACGAGGCCATCACCGCGTCCGTGACAGCAGCCTGCAAGAAACGAGGCTTCAGCGTGTCCAGCGCCATCCACGCCGCCTTGATATCCGTCGCGGCGTCGTATCCCCAGCACCAAATGGCAAAGTCCTACGCCGCCTTCTTCCCCGTCGACACCCGTCGCTACTTCCCGAGCCCCTGGAATGGCCCCGAATTCGCCGTCGGGACATTCGCCTCTGCTCTGCCCGTCTGCGTCACCGACGTGGCGAACAAGGACTTTGGCACCATCGTGAAGGAGTTGAGCGCCGTCTACTCGCGGGACCTGACCCGTGCTGCTGTAATGCCGGACGGCGAAGCCGTCAGCATGTTTGACATGATTGCGCCGTTTGCGCGCAAGTGCGTCCAGGCCATCTGCACGCCTCTGCCACCGGATTTCCCGCCGGCGCAGAATCCCCAGATGAGCAACTTTGGGCTCGCAGAGAAGCATATCCGGCGCGAGTATCCCTTTGGGGATGCTGTCGGGGATAAGGTCGAGGTGGTGAGCTTGTGGGTTGGGATCGAGGCGCTGCTGAGGTGGATACAGACGTATGTCTGGACGTTCCGGGATCGGTTGACGGTCGAGGCGTGCTTTAATGAGAGCTACTATGAGAGGGAGTTTGTTCTCGAGATTCTGAACAAGGTCAAGGCGGCGCTTCTGGCTGGTCTTGATATTGAGACTTGACAGGCAACTAATTAACATATATCGACTTTCAACGTGCCTGTAACATTCTAAACTCGACGGAGAAGGCTGGAAAACCACTGGTTTTGTCACTTGGTTGACATGTCCAGGCTGTCACTGGTATTAATAGCTATACTCCACCGTCACCAATCTCCACTACACAGACTTGAGGCAAGATGCGGACGAGCCTGGCCTTGTGCCAAAGTCTGGCGTGACAACAAAATCCGACACTTGTGGCGGAGTTTCCAAGTCCGTGCTGGCTGTCCCTTTGCTGCGCCATCTAATAAGGAGGCTCTGGTGGCGGAGTTCCGGACGATCCGTGAACCCGCGTATTCGTCGCTTTGCTCGTATCACCTCCAAGATAAATAATTTAGCCTCTCCGGCAATTGCCACCGCAACTGCCGCCCTCTTCATCATGGCGATACCACGTCCCCACACAAAGTCCCGGAGCGGATGTCACGAGTGCAAGCGCAGAAAGGTCAAGGTAAGGGAGGTATACGCGACTGTCGAGTGATGTAGTGACAGTTGCAGTGCGATGAGGTGTATCCCTCTTGTTTCAACTGCACCCGCCGCGGGTCAGAATGTAGCATTGGCCGCAACCCGGCCGACACCAGCACTGAATTCCACCTTGGCTTCTCCCCAGTCTTGATGCCCCTGGACGACAGACCAGCCGACGTCAGCGACGCCAGCCTTGAGCTCATGCACCACTACTCGACCGTCACGGCCGACACGTTCGCCACGCGCCCCGACATGCGCCACGTCTGGCGCGCCGTCGTCCCCGAGACGGGCTACCGCTTCCCCTTTGTGACGCACGGCGTCCTCGCCGCCGCGGCGCTGCACAAGGCTCACCTCCTGCCCGGGCAGCGCAACAGGTATCTCAACATGGCGGCCTACCATCAGACTCTTGGACTCAAGGGTTTTCGAGTTGCGCTGTCCAACGTCGACGAGGATAACTGGCGGCCATCCTTCTGCTTCTCGTCCATGATCGTCCTGTGTGTGTTTTCCATGCCAAGGTGGACTGACGACTGCGAGGCGTCCGAGGTGCTCAAGATATTTGCCATGGTGCGTGGTATGCGGACGACGCTGAGGCCGTGTCGGGCGCAGCTGATACGTACGCAATTCGCACCTTGGTCTTATGGCGTGTGGATCATCAACGAAGACAGCGCTGCTCAGGGGTATGTTTCCCGGCTATGATTTTACACTGCTGACCAGTTATAGGGAAGATCCCTCGCTGGATAATTGCCAACTGCCAAAGGGCATATTCACAGCTCTGAGTCGTCTATCGATATACTTCGACACACATCTCCCTGAGACGAGCCGCGCCGACTACGGCAACGCCGTCGTGCAGCTGAGGAAGGCGGTGAGACTCATCGCCCACGCCGGTGACGATGCCGAGGTTGGCATGATCTTGTTCTTCCCGTATGTCATATCCGAGAGCGTGTCGATAGATATCCATGCGGGGAACCCGTATGCCATGGTGTTGCTGTCGTACTTTGCGGTGCTGCTGAGGCCGCTGGAGTCCAAGTTTTGGTTCTTGCGGGGTTGGTCCAGACGGCTGTTGGGTATTACGGACGCGGCGCTGGAGGACTATCCGGAGTTGCGGACGATGGTGGACTGGCCGACGGAGGCGTATGGTTGAATGGGGGATAAATCTCTTTCAGGGACCTCTTGGCTGCGGCTCAATGGAAATAAAGGCTGCCTTCATGATGTACCTCCACTCCTCAAGACCCCTCAGGCTCCAGCGTGACGTAATTAGTTGTCGTCCACTACAGAGCTCATCCACCTCAGGCTCTGATCCATCACTCAACCTACACCATGTCCCGCATCTTCATCACAGGCTCCAGTGACGGCATCGGCCAAGCAGCGGCCAAGCTCCTCGCCGACCAGGGCCACCACGTCATCCTGCACGCCCGCAACGCCGACCGCGCCGCCTCAGCCCACGCCGCCGTCCCGAAAGCCAAGGCCGTAGTCATCGGCGACCTCTCCTCCGTAGCCGAGACCAAGAAGCTCGCACACGATGCCAACGCCGCCGGACCATTCGATGCAATCGTGCACAACGCAGGTATATGGTCCAGCTCGACCTTCACCTCTGACGGCATCGCCACTGTCTTTGCCGTCAACACCCTGGCGCCGTACATCCTCACATGCTTGATGGATAAGCCCGCGTCGAGACTCCTCTTTATGAGCTCGGATAGCCACTACGCGGGGGACGATAGGATGCAGAATGTGACGAGGTCGAATTCCTACGGCGACAGCAAGCTGCATGACGTTATGCTGGCAAAGGCGTTTGCAAGGCGCTGGGGCGACATCCAGGTCGTGAGCATGGATCCCGGGTGGGTGAGGACAAAGATGGGAGGCAGATCTGCGCCGGGGAGTAAGGACAAGCCGGCCGAGGCGTTGGCGGATTGGGCTGTCGGGGAGGGACCTTTGGCGAGGCTCGGGAGCGGTGCCTTCTTCACGGCTACGAGGGAGATGTCTGCGCATGCGGGGGCTGGGGATGTGGATAAGCAGGAGAAGCTGTTGGGGATTTGTAGGCAGGTTTCTGGATGCTCTGTCCCTGGAGAAGAGTGAGGGTTTATGTAGGAGTTGGCTTGGCGACCGTCAAGGCGATACCGAGTCCGTAGTAATACAGAGAGTCACTGCCGTTCTTTATAGAGCCAACTACTCACAAACACCTTGCGTCCTTGACTCACGAAACTCTGTAACTCCATGTTTGGCGTAGACATTGTCAACTGGACATTCTGTCTCTGCATCAGCTTGACTTTGCGGAATCGACTGGACAATCTAGTTTCCCCAAGTCGACCCAAGAGCACAAGCCGGTCTCGGGATACAGGAACCAAAAGACGAGAATCTCAACCAGCAGCCGGAAAACATAAACGAGATAGTACTTCCATCCAAGAGCGTCCATCCCAACCGGATGACGAACTGGTTGAAGAAGGACGCTGCCTTGGTGGAAAAGACGAGGATGCTCAGACCTGTGGCTCGGAGCCTGAAGGGCAGGATCTCGGCCGGGTAGAGAAACAGAAGGGGGTTCAGGCAGATGTCGAAGGAAGTGTAGTAGATGTCGATGAATGTGAGGACAGACCTGCTGGCGCCGTTGAGCCCGTCTCGTCGTACACGGCGGTCAGAAACATGGCCATTCCACCGCCGATAAACATTGACCGACGCCCAATCTTTGTGAACAAGGCAGCAGCCAAGAGGGCGGTGGTATCGAGGAAGACTGGTATGGTTTGAAAGTCAACATATAATTTAGCTGCAGTGCCAAAATCGTCTCTTTACATTGCCAGAAATAGACTTATTATTGACTCCTACTTGGTCCAGTTCTACTGGTTACCATGTCTACTGCAGCTCCTTGGCAAACGGACTCCGGGCCCTGATCCTCGGACCGTAGAAGAACAACAGCCACGGAATAGCAGTCAACAAGAGTCCAAGCCCGCCGAGGAGCCCCCCCGTGCCAGCCAGAGTCAGATCCCCGATCATCCTCGCCGTAACCAGGGGGAATATCCCCGCCAGAAGATTACGGCACATGCTCTGCGCCGCCAACGCCGACGAGGCGTACCGGTGATACGTGTCGGCGAGGTAGTTGAAGACTGCGAGATAGATGCTGAAGATGCCCATGGTGCATGACCCGATGGCCAGCGAAGGGGATACCCACGAGACGCCTGGTCTGGCGCTCATCATGAACCAGAAGAGGCCTATTGGCAGAAGGATGGACTGGATGCAGGGGGATAGCAGACGCTGCTCGGGGGAAGTCGAAGAGGAGCGGCCTGGTAGAAGGCGTCTGACGATGGGTTCTTCCACAACGGCGAATATGATGCTGAGGATCGACCCGACAATGACGGCTGCGTAGACGGCTCCGACCTGGGTGCTGTTGAAGCCGTAGACGCTCTGGAATACAAGACCCACGCTGCTGAATTGCATGTAGAGAATCGCCCAGGCGAACGACACCCAGACAGAGAACCAAAATACAACCGACTCTGTCGCGAGCAACCTGAGAGGGAACGCAAAGCTGCGCCAGACAATGCTAATGTCCAGGTGCAGCGTCTCCCCCATCAGGGGAGAGAACCGGACTGTGCGGCCCGAAGCAGTCCTGAACTGCATCTTGTTGAGCGCATCACACTTTCTCCTCAAGAGGACGTTGCTGCGCGTCTCTCCGAAGAAGAGAAGAAGCGTTCCGGTGGTTGTCCCGATGGCTATAAGCTGGATGTAAAAGATCCATCTCCAACCTAGCCGATCAACAGCAACGCCACTGACCAAGGGACCTAGCCCCGTCCCGATCATGATGGACAGCGAGTACAGCGCCATGGGGGTATTCCGATGCTCCTTGTGATAAAGGTCGCTGACCACGCCCCCTGTCAGAGTCGCAAACACAGCCGCTCCGCTCCCCGTCACGAACCGCGAGACCATGATGCCGGCGTAGCTGTCCGTTACGGCGCACCCAAGAGTACCCAGGAAGAAGACGACGCCCGACCCGACAAACACCCAGTGCCGACCGTGGACTTCGCTGACGGGCGCTAGGATCATGGGCGCAAAGCCAAAGCCCGCGACAAAGATGGTGATGCCAGCGTTGAACTGCGTATCGCTAATCTGCCATTGCTCGCGGAGGGGTTCGGACGCGAGGGCGTATGCGCCGGCAGAGTAGGCAGCGAGCGTCGAGGCCATGAATGCACCGGACAGAACGACAATCTTCTTGCGCGGCGACCACGAGAACGGTGACTCGAACTTGTTCTTTTCGGTCGATGCGGTCGGCGATGCGGTGATTCTCGTCGAGGTAAGAAACTCGTCTGTGGAGAAGCTAGGGTCTAGAGCTTCGTGGTCGAGAAATGCCCGGATGTAGTTGGAGCCTCCGTCTGAAGAGGCCATTTCGAGGTGCTCGAGAGAGGGGGAGTCAGCCAGGTCCTTCTTGGCCTGCTCGTCAGCTGGCAGGGGAGGGTCCTCCAGGTCGCAAGCCTGGCTTGCAGTTCTGACTGGAGAGATGATCATGGCGGATGGCAACTGGCGATAGGGAGCCCTTGACGGATAGACTTGTACGGTCAAGGTGAGGGTTGAGTCGGCAACGCTCGGTAAACCGGTTAGCATGGTTGATCCCCGACTCAAGGTAGCATCGGCCAAGCCATGGCCGCCGAATCCTTGTCGGGACCAAGTCCGATGGCGGCGTCGGGTCCGTCTCACCCCGTCGAGTGGTTTGTGTAGACCATTATATATGGTTTGTGGTTTTAAAGGCCGGTAGCTTCCGGTTCCGAGTAGGATGGGAGCAACTCAGCCGAAGCCCTATTCTCTTCAGTCATTTTCTACGCTTACAATGACAACCTCGGGGCTACAGCAGCCCTCAGAGGCATCTACCCCTGTCAAGATTCCCATGGCAAGGCCGAGAATGAAGCCAAGGCCTGGGCCAAGGGAAGCCATCGCAGATGACGCTTGAAGAAAGGTTCTTTTGCTCTGTGGACAAGATATCTGGATAACGAATGCAATTCTCCGTCTGGGAATCCCAGACTCAAGACCTCGGATGGTCCGGTGGGAGTCCGCGGCGGCCTTTACGGATGGAGTCAGCGCCGCTTCGCTGCCGACTGGGTGAGCATGCCCACGTAATCATCTGACCCTTCGCAGCGCATCTCTGGCCTTTTAATGCTGAATTGAGGAAAAAAACAGCGTGTTCCTTGCTATCGTTGATGCCGGCAAACTTTTCGCACAATCTTCTTCGTATCTCTGGCCGCCACCTGGGACAAGAGTGTCGTCGAGGATGTCTGCCGGGTTCTAATCCCCGAGGCAAACAGCAAAGAGGTCGACGTCCTCCTTGAGCCAACAGGTACAGTCCTTCTCTCGTCATCACATCTCCAACTCTGCCAGTCTGCATTCCTCAAACTCCCCTGCAACTTTGGAGGCCTATAGCGAAGTTCCCTTCCTGACAGGCAAACTCGCCGGGGTCTTCATCAACGGAATCCAAGACGCAGGCATCGGAGAATGCATCAGGCACTTTGCAGCCAACGACCAAGAGACGCGGCGGTTCTTTATCGACGAGATGATCCCCGACCGTGCCCTCGCGAGATTGCCCTTCAGCCCTTCCAGATTGCTATCAGGGATAGTAACCCGTGGACTCTGATGGCGGCTTATAACAAGGTGAATGGGGTGTTTTGCTCTGCTCATAAAGGTAAGCCTACGACAACTAGTACATTACTCGGGACTTGCAAGTTGGACAGGAATCGTGTTGCTGAAGAATAAATGCAACATTCTTCCTCTTTCAAACTTGAGCGATAAGAACAGTGCAGTTCTGGACCCCAACGCCCCTCGATCCGTCACAGCCAGTGGTGGAAGCTCCTATCTTGCTCCTGACTACCGGACGACTCCCTACCAGTCTCTCAGGGCAGAAGTTGCAGTCAAGTTCCCCGAGGCCGAGGTCAAGACTCATCCCAGTACCCTGACGCTGATACCTCCCCCTTGTTGACCCTACCGTCATGAAGAACCCGGAAACCGGACTTCGTCTTATCGTTGTGGAAAAACACGACTCACATAGGAATTTAGAAATCCTTTCATGGTCGAGAACCGCCCGAGCTCGAACCTCGTCCGCTACGAAGCCTACGATTGCCTTCCTCCAGAGCCGACTGGATGTCTGCTATTATCCAGGCATGGTATCAGGGGCAGGATAAGGTAACGGCCTGGCTGACGTGCTGCTAGGAGCCGTCAGCCCGAGTGGCAAACTACCAATTTCGTTCCCCCGGTGAAGCGAGGACTCGGCCTGCTATGACAACTTTCCTGGAGAAAACGACATTGTCCACTATGGAGAGGGAATCTACTCTGGATACCGCTTCCTTGACCACCGCAGGATCCCTCTCTTCCCCTTCGCGCAGGCCTGCGACACAACTACTTTTAAGTATAGCAGGATGCGTCTAGTCTGGGACGTTGTGACTGGCGAGGGTCAGATCGAGGTGGAAGTGGATGTTCCCAGATCGCGTGATGGCAAGGAAATCTTATATCTCCCGGGCGAATACCAGGCTGGGTCGATCCCCTAGGGAGCCAAATGGATGAACCAAGGTCCACGGCTGCCAAGCACTCTAGGGATGGGGGAGTGACGGCGACAGTTGAATAGCTGCGATATCTCGCCATGTCTGTCTGGCCTCTTCTCCCAGCCTCCAATCCTTGGGTAGTGCAAAATGCGAAGCGTCAATGAGACGTAGACAGGCGATCTGGACTTCGAGAGCAAACAGGCCCAGGATATAGTTAGATACATAGAACGGCATACCTCCTGCATGAGTTGATGGGATGTAATAGGAGCACCAGGGGCGCAGAATCCCACTATGGATGACAGACATGAGGGCACATCCCACGGCGGTTCCTGTGAAGACTGGCAGTGTTTCTGCAAGGTAACTCGGCTATAGAGATGAAACAGGATGCGATTCAGGAGTTTCCTCATTGAGATGAGAACCAGGAAGGAGAATTGATGTTGTGCATGACCAGGGTCAGTTCTAGCTGGGGACGAGAGGCAATTGTAGGCTGCTGGGAGTCCGCTGGCAGGAAAGTCAATCGGCCAGGAATTGACGAGAGGAGCGTAAGAATACGGCCATCAAGTCGATTGATGAAGTTACCTTTCTTAGATATGCTATCCAAAATCACTGGCAGTCATGAACTTCCAGTGTGCCCTGTCTATCACATGTCAGTCATAGCCTAAGGAACCCCGCCTCGTCGAGAATAAGGCACGACGGGTGACAATGCCGAAAATACGATTGCGTGAGGAGGCTCGCTTGGGATAGCGACAACTAAGATAGCCAGCTCTGTTCAGCTATCGATGAAGCCAGACAGGCGAGGGTGTGCTGGTCGTGATAGTCTAGGCCAGTTGATCTCGAAGCCCATGGGATACTACAACTCGGGCTCGGTCATCCGTAGCGGCCGCTAGCCGGCCTATGCTCGTCGCATCTCGTCTTTCTCTTCCGGAAGGCATCGCAGGCCTGTATCGGTCAATTACCTGATGACGAAGGAAGCGGATGAGAGTTGCAGACGTTGAGAGCCTGGCGTCGATGAGGGTTTGTATTGGACGCTTGAGTTTGGCCTGGGTGATCGGCCATGATCTCAACGGCTTTTCTGGGGCCGTATGTGTGACGGAGTTGCTTGGCTGCAGGGTGGATGGAGCTTGCCACTCCGAAGGATTCTCGGAGCAAACTATTCATTGACCGCGACTGACGCGCTACCGCCGATAATATTTTCATCATCAGTAGATGCCATTGATCCAGAGTTCCCCCACTGAATCGACTACATCCTTGGCAAGCTTTTAGCTAGTCCGGTGTTAATCAAGTAGGTGGCCGATATAATGGGGTCTACGACAAGAGACGTCAAAAGGACTTGTAACTGCAGAGTAGCTGGTGAGAAAATAGGCGTAGTGAGTGAACAGGAACTCATTAGCTAGAGAACATAAAGCTGATCCGGCCCATTGTAAAGTGCTATGAATTCCAAAGAGGGCAGACTACTCAGCTCTTACAAGCCCCTAGGCCCATTCCTTCGCTATCCAAAGTCCTCTCAATACATCTAGCCGATGCATGATGACAACCTGAATCCCCAACGATGGAATCAATCTGACCATCCATCACGATCCTCCTGCTAATGCACTGATAACACCACTAAAGACAAAACCGCGCCAATCAAGAGAGCAAAGTCTCACGAGTCGGGCTGCGGTAGCGGCCCGGTTTCAACTCTAGAGGTCACAGATGCGTCGAATTGAGTGCCTCAATTGTGGGTAAAGCGGGATCAGCGTCACAGCAGAGGCGGACCCGAAAGTAAGACGACGATCAAAAGTGCCGGCGCACTGTTTTCGAGGTTGGCTGACTGTCTCCAGCAGGACAGGTGCCTTGAGAGCTCTGCCTTGAACTTAACTGCCTTGAGACCGTGATTATTGATCATGCCATCGTGCCTCTCTGTTCTTGTCTTTTCTCATTGATAGAGACATGAATTTGGGTCTGACAGACAAACACGAGAGCAAGTACAGTGGTACACCGTGAGCTTCGATCTAGGCAGCAGAATTAAATCGGCAAAGACGGATGTAAAGTGGTGACTTTTGTGGAGACCTCCCGCATCGCCTGGACTGACTCGACGCTGATCCTGGCGCTTACCCCAGACTGGGCGTGCCGAGTATAAGATACAGCAGGGCAAGCCGCCAAGACCTGCTGCCCGTCCTTTCTCCCAAGCTCTCGGTACGATTTCAAAGCTTGTCAACATGTCTCAGGATTCAAAGGAGGTATTTCCGGAGACGGACAATGCCCACGATGAAAAAAAGGTGCAAATCGGCGCTGTCGATGAGGGCCGCCGCAGATCCGTTGCCATCAACATTATCGAGAACCCATTAAAGGTGAGCGTCACAAGACCTGACCCATGATCAATTACTGATTCTCTGTAGCGCAAAACTCCAGAGCAGAATGTCGCCGATGCTCGTGTCTTTGCCGAGTCCCACGGCATGTCTGAGCACGCCGAGCTATTCGGTCGAGCAGCCGTCGTGGCTCGCGACCAGGACAGGTTCCAGATGGTCAAGGAGCTAAGCGACGAAGAGCTCGCGGCGTTGCAGTACGAGAAGGATCATAAATGGCATGGCCCCTTTATGCTGTGGTACTCGATTGCCCTGTGTGCCATCGGGGCAGCCACGCAGGGTTGGGACCAGACTGGGTCTAATGGAGCCAACTTGTCTTTTCCAGAGGCCTTTGGTATTGATGGAAAGGGAAAAGATGAATGGATTGTTGGACTGATCAACTCCATCATCTTTTTAACGGCTGGTCTCATGTATGATGGCTTCCTGTGCAGTCAAGCAGTCACTGACGCGATCGACAGAGGTGCTTTCATCGTCGACCCCCTGAACCACTACTTCGGTCGTCGAGGCGAGATCTTCATCACAGCCTGCTGTCTTACAGCCACCCCTATCGGCTCCGGCTTCGCCAAGTCGTGGCAGGGCCTGTTCGCCGCACGATTCGTCATGGGAATCGGCATTGGCGCCAAGAACGCTACCGTGCCGATCTACTCGGCCGAGATGGCCCCCGCCCGGGTTCGAGGAGCCCTCGTCATGTTCTGGCAGCTGTGGGTTGTAGCGGGTGAGATGTCCTTGATGGTACTCGCGAGATAGGTTATGCTAACTCCTGTAGGAATATTCCTCGGCTTTTGTGCCAACGTTATTGTCAAAGACACGGGTGATATCTCTTGGCGCCTCCAACTTGGGTCAGCTTTTATACCATCCTTTATCCTCGGCCTGGGAATCTTTTTCTGTCCCGAGTCCCCCCGTTGGCTTATGAAGCATGGACAGCACGCAAAGGGGTTCAGGTCCATGTGTCGCTTGCGAGCGCATCCTATTATTGCTGCGAGAGATTTTTACTACTCGTGGATTATATACGAGGAAGAACTCAAGGAAGCTCGTGGAGCGGGCTACTTCACGCGCATGTGGGACTGTTTCGCCGTGCCTAGGATTAGACGTGCCAACTATGGTGCTTCTACCGTCATGCTGGCCCAGCAGATGTGCGGTATAAACAGCAAGTTTGCCTCTTCCCTGTGGATACAAACGCTGACAGTCTCAGTCATCTCCTTTTACAGCTCGACGATTTTCACTGACGCCGGCTATTCACCCACCGAGGCGCTGTACGCGTCACTCGGTTACGGTGCAATTCAAGTCGTGGCCACGATCCCTACTCTGTTTCTCATCGACACAAAGGGCCGCAGAACACTGTGCTTGATCGTAAGTTGCCTGCTGTAGACAGGAAGAAATGCTGACGCTGGAGCAGACCTTCCCCGGCATGGCTATTTTCCTACTGGCAGCGGGTCTATCTCTACTCAAGACAGACGGCACTCGCGGCGAAAAGATTGGCCCCGTGGCGCTGTAAGTCCGAGTAAACACGTGTATCGCATACCACTGATGCAATTTCTAGCTTTGTCTACCTATTCACCATCTGCTACTCCTTGGGCGAAGGCCCCGTTGCCTTCCAGTACTCTGCCGAGGTGTTCCCTACCATTCAGCGAGAACAGGGCATGGCCTGGGCCGTCTGCATCAACAACACGTTTGGTGAGCGAGATGCGTCTCGGTTCGGGAACATGGCTAACAGAATCGTCAGCCGGTGTTCTCAGCTTGACCTTTCCCCGGATGAGGACCGTCATGACCCCTACTGGAGCTTGTGAGTGGTCCTGGTGAACTGAGGGCGTATTGCTAATTCTTTCTAGTTGGGTTCTACGCTGGACTTAACCTTATAGCTTGGTTCATGATATTTTGCTTCGTCCGAGAAACCAAGCAGCTCACGCTCGAGGAATTAGACCGTACGTGGCTTGGACTTGTGGATATTGCAATACTGATGTTCCCCGCAGAGGTCTTTTCAGTTCCGACGAAGCAGTTCATCGGGTATGAACTAAAGGTCTGGCTGCCTTACTTTTTCAAGCGACATGTCCTTCGGCAGAGAATCGCCAAGCCGCCGCCCATTATCGAGAAGGCTGATATTTCCGTGGACACTCCTTGAGAGCTATGCTGAGGGCTTATGAGGTGTTTTCTATGTAAAGTTCAAGACCTCTCTCATAGGCAGGATACGGTCAGGTCTCTAGATAAAGGATATAGGAAGGATGTACACCTATCAAGGACTAGAAGACATGTCATTGTAAAAGTTCAAGTCCTGAAGCCCTGCAGTCACTCCTCCTTCTCGTGCCCAAGCCCAACCCCAAGCAGAAACGCAGCCCTCACAAACGCCTGCCCCCAGAGACTCCCCAGGTTCCCCCAATCCTCCGCCCTCCACGCCCTCGGATCCCAAAACACATCCCCCCCGAGAGCCCCCCAGCTAGCATACAGGTGCAGGACGTCGCAGAGCAGGATCCCGATCAGCAGCCCTCTCCACACCCGCACGTCGTCCGTCAGTCTCAGGAGGACGGCCTCGTTGAAGGCGAAGAGGGCGTACGCCCCGGCGAGGTTGTCGTATATGACCTGGTTGTCGGGGGCGTACCGCGCGGTGTGGGACATGCCGTTGAGGAAGGTGGAGGGGGAGAAGTGCAGGAGCCAGGAGCCGAGGAGGGCTCCGAAGGGCTCGTAGTAGAGGAAGAGGGCGCGGTAGATGAAGGGGATGTTGACTGCCATGTTGAATGAAGATGATGTCAAGGAGTAATTGAATGGAAGCAAGCGTTCAGCGGGTGTTGATGTTGTGCGCAAGTTTGGGGAGATGCCGTGATATCCGGGCCAGCTTGTAATTCCGAAACCGCCATGCAGCCACAACGCCTTGTAATTATCAACATGCTACACGAGCTATTCCTGACTAATCGGACTGGTACTTGGACAGATGTTTAAGTTACGGTGGTACTTCTCTAGGCTAGTCACAAGGAACCCAGGCAACTCATACCATATGTCACCAAGCCGTATTTTTCTCACTACTTGGACACAGTCATCTGAACTACTCCTGCTCCCGTGGAACTAAACCGCACAATATCATACGAGAGAACGGCATCAGCCTCAGCACACCGCGTGCGTCTTGCCCGTCTTCCCCTGCAGAGAATGGGACTCGTTCTGGCCAATGTCAGCAATCACACTAGTCAAAGAGCCGTGGAAGAAGAGACTAACTCCATAAACAGGGTGGGAGTGGTTTCCCTTGCCCAACGACGTAAGATGCTTGTTGATATACTGCTGCATCCTCTCGGCACTCTCCTTATCCATGTCCTCGATGAGACGACGACACAGCATGATGTCGTGAATCACGGAATCACACCGCGTTCTAGTGAAATCTTCTCTCACAACAATACGCAGCATCTTGATATTCGACTTGGGCGCCATCGTATACGCCGGCACCACCCAGCCGCGACATCGGAGGTGATGGGCGAGTGCAAACTCATCGTAGTGACGGTCCGGATCGCCGCCCTCGTCCGCGTTGGGGAAGCGGAATGCCACCAGCGGAAGACCTGCTCCGGCGCGCTGAGACATGATGATGAAGCCCTGCTTCTCGAGCTCATCGGCTAGATAGTCGGCGTTGCGAGTCAGGTTACTCATGATGGCCTTGTATCCGTGTCGACCTAGACGAATCAGTTGGTAATATTGCCCTATAACCTGCGAGGCTCCCTTTGAGAAATTGAGGGTAAAAGATGATTGGTTGGCGCCGAGGTAGTTGATGTTGAAAACGAGGTCCTGGGGGAGGTACTCTGGGCTTCGCCAGACAACCCAGCCCACACCGGGGTAGACAAGACCGTACTGACATCAATTAGCATTTTGACACTCAAAAGGTATTTCAAGAAAGGAAGTACCTTGTGCCCCGAGGTATTGATAGAAACCACCTTTTCACATCGAAAGTCCCACTCGAGATCGGGGACCACAAAAGGGGCCACAAAGCCACCACTCGCAGCATCAACATGAATAGGCACATCGATATTCCTCTCAACAAGAAGGTCATTCAGACCCTTGATATCCTCATACTCGCCGGTATACGTGGTCCCGAGAATAGCACAGATTCCGATAGTATTCTCGTCACACAGGTCAGCAGTCTCGACGGGGTCGATGACGTGGCGATCAGACGTGCAGTACACGAGCTTCTCCTCAATCTCGAAATACCGCGTGGCTTTCTCCCAGCACACCTGAACGGCCGAGGACATGACGAGGTTGGGGCGGTCGACGGGTTTGCCCTCTGCCAAGCGGCGCGTCTTCCAGCGCTTCTTCATGGCGAGGACGCCGAGCATGATGGCTTCGGATGAGCCGACTGTGGAGGTGCCGACGGATTCGGCGGCCGGCGCGTGGAAGAGGTTGCCGATCATGCTGACGCAGCGGTTCTGGATGTCGGCGGACTGGGGATATTCCTCGTAGTCGATAAAGTTCTTGGAAAATGACTCTGTCATTAGCTTCTCGGCTTCGTCTTCCTATTCCATGAGTCAATATACCAATCTCGTATTATACAAGCCATGGGCATTACCATGTAGGTCGTGACAAAAGAGGCCAAGCTATAAAGTTAGCATGACCATCCGACTCATCACACCAGAACGTACTTGAGGACCGGGTTGTTATCGAGGCTGAGGTCATCTTTGATCAGCCGGTACGCAATCTCACGCGGCATCTCCTCCTCAGGCATTTGATGCCGCGGCAGCTCTGTCCGGGCGTAGTGCGAGCCATAGTCGGACGTTGTGAATGCATCCTGGTCGTCGGCGAGGCGAGGGGGAGGGACGCGGGAAGGGCGAGGGTGGTGGTGGACGACGGAAAGATGGGCCATGGTTCTGATGGTTCTGCAGCTGTCTGTTGGTGATGAGGGTTGAGTTGAGACGCGGGGGTTTTCTACTTCATATGGAAGACGAACACAGACGGTTTCGTCACTGTTACGTCGTAGCAGAGAGCATTTGGGTTTGCGGCGCTCGTCTACGCCTATAGGCTGCCGTGGCCACAGAGATGAAAGCTGCGCTCTCTTTATTATTCGTTGTGCCTTCCGCTCTAGCCGACAAGTGCGTAATAAACGCAGCAGGGCACAGCGCCGCAGTCGAAACGGCCAGTAAATGATGCGCATCTCGGCGGGATGACGACACTTGGAACTACTAACCCGGCACATCTACCCGTGGCGGATCTAGCCGGCCGGCTTGGAGGATTCATGTCTTGAATATATTTACAGCGGGACCAGGAGAGTATAAACATTCCATTTCCGGATGTGATGGTCATATGTAATTACTGACTGCAGATATGGTAGTATATTCATAGGAAATCTGATAACCTGAGCTGGTCTTTTTCGATTTCATCAGTAGATACTATAGACTTGTCCGTCTTCCCTCATCTCCATCAACTAATCCATGCCACCCTAAGGCCATCTAGGAATCTAGGACGGCTCCGGCCACTGGTGCGAAAAGCCCTGGACAGCCCCGAAGTTGGGCGACCCGTCCGCATTCGCCGTCAAAGGCTGGACCATGGCATACCGCGAATCATCGCAGGCACCGTTCTTGTTGGACGTGGCATGGAACGTGATGTAGGTCTGCTTCCCATCAGGGCTCCTGAAGAAACTATTGTGTCCCGTGCCGTAGTTCCCGTTTGCGCTCGACAGCACGCATCCGTTTGACTTTTTCCAAGCGGCCGCCTTGGCCGGATCAGTCCTGCCGTCCCACTCGAGGAGGGCGACGCAGTAGTCTGGAGTCCAGCAGTAGTTGGCAGAGTAGGCGATGTACGTCTTGCCGCCAAAGTAGAGGGCGAACTGGCCCTCCTGGACGGGCGTGCCGCTCTGCTCCCACGGCTGGTCGGGCCTCGAGATGACGCTGGTGCTGCCAGACACAGAAATAAAGTCGGATCCGAGCTTGCGCACACAGGTGGACTGGCGAGCTGGCGAGCCGGACATGCATGACCACATGAGGTAGTTGCCCCAGTCGTTGAAGCGGAGGACGGACCCGTCGATGCCCCAGTCGGTAGTGAGCTGGCCGCCATAAGACCAAGAGTCCCAGGGAGATGCACCACCTGGAAGTATCAGCATGAACTAGGTTGTCTGAAGAAACACATCTCACCCTTCAAGACGTGCATCCGCTGGCCATCGAGGTTCTCGGACTTTCCGGCCGTGTAGTACAGGTACCAACGCCCGTCAAAGTAGTGAATCTCTGGAGCCCACACGTTGCAGCAGCGCGACGCGTTCGAGTCCGAGTAGATGACCTTTGGCGTGGCGCTCTTGAGCCCCTCGATGGTCCTTGACCGCGACAGCTGCAGGTTGGTCCACTCGGTCGAGATGAGGTAGTAGTAGCCGTCGAAGAAGCTGACCTGGGGATCACCGCCGCCGGGGTTCCGGATGGGGTTGGTGAAGGCCCTGACCGAGCTGAGCAGCCCGAGGGCAACCGTGAAGATGTTGAGGGAGACCATGTTGAGATGACCAGTCTGTAAGTTTCATATTTATTTACAGGTTTAGCCATCCCATTTATAGCCATCGCAAGACCGTCCTCCAGCTTGGGCCTGTCGAAACACGGCCTCTATCTTACTGGAGCGATAATTGCACCTGCGGGGACGACACAGCCTTCGGCTCCAGGTCAGGCCAACTGGTTAATGGCCCGTTGCAGGGTTTCAAACTGCCGCTTCGTCCCATGCGCCCCAATTAAAACGACAGGCATGTCGAGTCCTGTCTAATTTCCGACGTTGCATCTGTTCTTGAATGGTGGACTCGGGGACAGAGGTCCGTTGTAGGAAGGGGATAGCACGATGGTCATGCGGTCCAATCACGGTTACTTCTGGTGCTTCTTAAGGATGGATGTTTCTTGTGGACGGAATAATCCATCTTGACGTCAGGCTCCGGCAATTGAGCTTGGCGGCCACTCACGCCCCTTTAGATAAGAACGAGCCTTGATAATATTCTGCTATAGTTTCTTGATGAATTAATACGGATAAAATCTGGAATGCAACAATCAAGTTTAAACGCCTTGAATTATTCAGAGGCTGAGCCAAGTTCCCGGTCTAGATGGATACACTCACAAGAGTTATTGCTGCTATTTGCTTCTATCACATACCATCCTCTTGTTGGCTTGTCATCCATTCTCCCGTCATCGGATCATAGTCAAGATAATACATCGTCTCTCGGCCCACTTCCTCCGGAACTTGATACTCCACGAAGAGATTCGGCTCGTTATAATGACCCATGAACTCCAAGTTAAACTTCAACTCCATCCCAGGACCCAAACCCTGGCGGAAGCTGAACGTGAATGGCTCAGACCGAAGCGTCCGCCTGCTGTCCTCAAGTTTCACCGACTGGAGATACGAAACAGGAGTCCCGTCAACGTCAACACCTCTCAAAGTCACCGATCCTTGATCATTTTCAGCCGTCTCCGTCCTGACGACAAGCCGTCGCTTCAAGACGAAGGAGGGAATGTAGAACCCAAGCCCATCCATGACCCTCGTCATCAGATTATCCGCCTCGGAAAAGATATGCATGTGAGACTGCCTGTCGAACGGGGTAGTCTGCAGGTTGCAGATTACAAGCTTGGCACCGCGCCTCAGCCCAACCATCTGAGGTATCTCGCTGGCCGGGGTGACAGTCAGAGATGACCCGAGGACGAGGCACAGGTCCGCTTTCGCCGCATGGTCAGTCGCCAGCTGGAATGCATCGGCGGGTAGATCCTCGCCGAAATTGATGATGCTGTCGTGGAGGACTCCTCCGCAGAGAGTGCACCTGCGGCCTGTTCGATGATCGCGGACCGTCTTTTCGTAGGTGGCCACAGCTCGGAAATCTGAAATGTCAGTTTTGATGCATGTATAGCAGTACCAACTTACCTCTGATATACTCTTTGCCACAGTCCCTACAGCACTCGCGATTGCTGTTACCATGGAGTTCGGAAATCATGTCCTGTGAAAGCGGTCAATGATTGATACAGACGCTTCCCGTGGGACTTGCAGGCAAGATTCCACTTCTTCGGTGCAGGCCATCGCAATTTTGGCTGACGAGATACTTCAAGACACCTTGATTCTGCAGCTCTAGAAGAGCCATGTGCGTAGGCGTCGGGATCGCCTGGAGCGTGCTGACGGTCTTGTTTGTGCGTGCTCTTCCTTGGGCTCGTAGAGTCCACGCTCCTTCGGGACCGCGGAAGTCGGGGATTCCTGTACGCGTATAAGCCATCACGAGATCCTCGACAGGGGCTGATTCATGGCTCACCAGCCGAGGTTGAGACCCCTGCACCCGTGAAGACGATAAAGTGCTGGCTTTTCTTGATCAGGTCCACAAGCTTGGCAGCCTGCCGGTCGATGACCTCGGGGCCATCTCGACGTTCGGGAAGTGCGTCTCTGGGTGCTGATGAGGCCATCACAATGAAGCCTGGTCTTTTATCTGCTGATGGCAGTGGAAGGGGACAGTCTGACAGCAGGGCTGGAAATATTGTGTTGACCCTTGACTTGTCGACCCTAGCATGATTAGGCAGCAGTCTCGTGACGGGCGACCACAACCAATCGATTCTGTAGACTTGGCATCTTGAACAGACGCGAGTACCTTGTCCGACTACATTCATATCGCCTTGACTTCTTTGAAGATCGTACCCTCTTCCATCCTTTGTATCATGTCACTTCTGCCAATGCAGCCGTGTACAAGATCCGCAGATTGTATCCTCAAGTCTCTACTCGAGCTCATCCGTCGATAACCGCAGCTGTTGAACCCCCCAGCCGTTCCGCGTTCTTCAACGGGCTCATTTCCAAGCAAATCGCGTCCAGGAGAGCTCATAATCATGCTCCGGAAATCGACAGCAAGACTCCTACCTCGGTGGCTCTGGGCCCTGAGCTTGAGTCCGATGAGGCGTATGAGTGGTTGCAGGGCAGGGAAGCAGGCACACCAAAAGCCGGCATGGATCTCGAGGATGATCCAAGGGGTTATGTGTATCACAAGGTAAGTTCTGAAAAACACGTCAGCATGTATCAGATGCATAGGGAACGTGTACAAACGGATCTTGCATGAAATCTGTCACAATCAGCCTGTATGTTTTTACGATGCCAGCAACGACAGAGAGCAGCCCGACGCAGAAGATGAGCATGACCCTGATGGCTCTCGGGCTGAGGATCATTGTCGTGCGGACTATCCAGATCGGCAGCAGGAATAAGACCACGTCGAGGAGGGTGCACACGATGGAGTGCGTCCATATCATGTATTCCTTGGTTTTATTCGCGACGCAATAAACATCGGGGAATTCGACGTGGAACAGTTGGCTGCTGGTTATTAGATCTCGCACGACAAAGGACAGCCTAACCATACCTAGGGGAGCACATCAAGAGCAAGACCAAACACGTTACCAGAGTAATAAAAATGGTGACTACCGCTGTGGCCCAGACATGAGGCAAGTAACGAGCTGGTGATTATGTCAATGGGGATCTTTGAACATCATCATGCCAGCCGAGGACATACCATCTATGCACAGACGACGAATAAACACAAGGACGGATAGTCGAACAAATCCGCCCGCAAGGGCCATGACCAGTTGAGTGACGGGCAGTAACTTGGCTGATATTAACAAGCCGAAAGGATAGTTCCAGCAGCGCGCGTACCGAGAAGAAGGCCGAAATCTGTTCCTGAGACAGCGTCTGCATGCGGGCGCCGGCCCCGTATCTAGTTCTGTGGATTTCGAGAGCAGACGAAGCGATCACGAGGGGCTAGATGTTGAATCAGACACAGCTGCGAGGGGCAGACGAACCGAGTCCACCCACGAAAGCAATCACGACCAGCAAGTCGTCTAACCCACGGGCGTTGATCATGATAAAGTTGCGAGCGTACAGCCGAGCAGCGACGACGGCGGTGGTGATGCCAATTATGGCGGCATTGAAGCAGGCGATGATGGTGCTGCCGCTGGGCGAGACTTGCGATGCGCTCATGGCGATGGAGGCATTCAGGGTCGTATGCCAAATTGGCTTCAGATGGGAGGTGGAGGAAGTCGTGGTCAATACAACACTTGGGTCGCAGAGGGTGAGATACGCGAGACTCGAGACAAGCTTCAGCTAATGACAATGGCAGCTCCATCTCATTCCAGACTCCTGGATGCCCGTACACAGGATACGCCGCATCTAGTAAGGCGTCAGCCATGCCCCTGAGTAGCCATTTTAACCCTAGTTGCTCATGGCCATATTCGAAGCTTTTCCAGTGGCGCATGAATAGAGCAAGTGACTGGCTACAAGTCTGGGGGGCAGAATGCCGCCTGGACTCAATCAAGTGGACCAAGTTGCCGACAAACCGAGGTGCCTTGATTGGGTTGAGACAACGTGCCCTTGTTCAAGATGATGAAGCTAGACCCTACACGACTCCATCCTAGGCATACATACAGATAGTTCCTGTTGAACTCAGTAGATAGGTCCTTTGTCGAAGCCATCGTGGCAGATGGCGAGGTCGTCTTGATCGGGCTGGGCCTCCATATCCGCCTTCTACTGCTTGCCTCAGCGCAGAGAACTTGCGAGGACACCCAAACATCGACTTCCGGTCTATATTGACTGGGAGCGGAAGTTCTGATGTTGCAGTGCGGAAATTGGGCACACTTTAATCTCTGTCATCTCTAGAAGCAAGTGTAGGATGCAAACATAGATGTTCAAAACCCGGCCATATCCAACTTTTTCCACCTGGGCCAAAGCCGTGGGCCAAAGCCGCATCCCATACACTAGGCTATCTCTCTAGAAGGGGCGATGAGAAGTTCCACAAACTTCACCAAGCTACGGCCCTGTTGCTTGCATGGTCCCTTATGAGCTGTTCTTGGCCTCGGCAGAAGCATGGAAAGAAATCATGCTACCGTCGAGCATGGTGATGATTTCATGGTGCGACTTTACAACTTTCGGTATCATCGGCGATCTCGCCCTTGGAGAATCCTTCAGATGTCTTGACGACTCTAACTACTATCCATGGGTATCTTTTCTTCCAGTTGGTCAAGGCAAACTCCTTCATGACGTTGATGAGACTTCTGGGCTGGCTTCGAAGTAGTGCCACCACACTGTACGGCACAACATATCTTTTGTGTGCATATCCCGCCGTTTGACAAACTCACGACTGACTCTCTTTAAGAGCGAGAGAGATCGACCTGTTTGGAGCCCATAAACTGCCGTATGCTAGCGGTCCTGGGCTGCCGTATGCTAGCGGTCCTGGACGAGGCGATGCGAGTATATCCGCCACTCCACAAGTGGGAATATGATACCAGGCGAGTATATCCTCAGCAACATAAGCAACGCCCCTTCCGGCGGATGCTCCAAGAATCTATCTCAGCCTAACAGAGTGCAGAGCTGACTGTCGCCAATAGGTCAAGCTGGAATCTGACAGTAGGCCATGAACCGTGACCATGCCAGCTTCACCGGCCTGAGGATTTCATCCCGGGAAGCTGGCTTGGAGATCCAAGATTCACTCATAACAAGACTGATGCTCTGCCACAGTTCTCTTTTTAACCGCGGAATTGCAAAAGAAAGGAGTGAGCAGACCCCCAGCCTAGAGTCCTAGTATGTTTGCCTGCTAACGGGTGGATTTAACCTGCAGTCTTGCCTATGAAAAGTAGACAAATTCTTGCCTGCATGGTGTGGAATTTAGTCTCAAGATCGCAGACGACAGGAGATGGCTCGAGGACAGCAAGATGTACATACATGCCTGGCAGAATCCACTTACCTACCCCGACCAGTTCAGGGGCCTATATTGTGTCAATAGAAAGAAAAAAGCTATATCACTTCAGCCTAGACAATTGTGTAATTCTATCTTCACAGCTCCAAATAATTACTCCGCCAGCCCAGAATGCCCGAGGGCCTTTCCCCGCGTTTTGGTGGATTACCACGGACCCCCAAGGAGCCCCCAACGGAGAATCCCCCAAGATCCCGGTCCCCCACAAAACACGTCTTGGCTGCCCTGCAATATCGACAGCGTTCAAGGTCAGAATGCGTGGAGCCCGTCTTGTGATTCCAGCACGTGCTGTACAAGGGCGTGATTCCACCTTCTCCCAGGCACAGATCTAGCGCTCCTATCCTATGTCTGATGGCATTCAACCCCCGGAGGCCCCAGACGGCCCGAGCCTCCTCCCGCTCAACAATGTGATTCCCCCGTGGGAACCGTTACTCTCCCTGCGGGGAACCAAGCAGCATGACGAACGGGGTAGGAAATTGTGCTTCCTCTTCCAGCAATGATCGACAGGGCCATCACACCTGTGGGGTCACCTCGACGGTGTCCCATCCTCAAAAAGACTCTCGGCCCATGGTCACTCCACGACTCCTCCGAGGACCGAGGCTAGGCAGTCCAAGTTCCCTTTCGGTCTTATTTTCGCCGACTCGCGAAGGAGGGGGAAGAGGGGCAGGTGTGAGGGCGATGTCCCTGAAAGAGGGTATCAGTCCCGAAATTACATGCATGCTCTCATCCGAGTGTTGGATGGCGCCAAGTATAGACCTCTCTATAAAACTTGCAGACTATCCGCCATGCTATGCTGTATTCCCCAAGGCGTCAAGCTAGGAAGCACAACTCCTATTATTTCTTGTTTTCATTCATTCATTCATTCTTGGCAAAAGTCGCCATGCTGCGACAAGCCGTCCACTCCTTCTTCGTCGCGGCCCTTCTGGGCCAGGGTGTCTCTGCGGCACCCACAAACTCGTCCAGCTCTTCAGCAAAAGTCCAATGGCTTGGCGACAAGCCCGACTTCATCTCGGGCAACACCTTTGGCGTGCCCTGGCCGCAGTCTAAGCACTGGCCCGAGCGCACAAGGTTCTCCCTGTCTGGACCCTCAGGCCAGAGCGTCGACCTCCAGTCGTGGGTCACCGGGTACTGGGCGGATGGCTCCGTCAAGTGGACCGGGCACGCGATCCCCGGGTCAGAGGATGTCCTCGACGAGTACGTCGTCAGGGCCACGCCCGGGTCCATCAACTCGACTGCCGCGGTCAAGGCTGGGAAGATTGTCGTGACCAAGTCCCCCGACGACATCCAGGTCGACACCGGCAAGGTCACCGCCGTGTTCCCCAACAAGGGTTCCGTCATTGTCAAGTCCATCGAGACTAACGGCAAGCGAATCGCCGAGAACGGAAAGCTCGTTCTGAGGTCGCAGTCTGCAGTTGTCCATCCCTCGGACGACGACGAGGCCGATGCTATCAAGTCCTTCCGCTTCGAGAGCGACATCGAGAGCGTCACTGTGACCGAGGAGAGCTCTGTTCGCGCGCTGGTCACCGTCCGAGGCAGCCACGGCGTGGTTGGCTCTGCGTCCCACGACTCTTGGCTCCCGTTTGTTGTCCGGTTCTATCTCTACTCCAACTCGGAGTCAATCAAGGTCATCCACAGCATTGTCTTTGACGGCGATGACACCAAGGACTTCATCACCGGTCTTGGAATCCGCTTCGACGTCCCGCTGGAGGGCGAGGAGCTGTACAACCGCCACGTCAGGATCGCCGGAGTCGACGGCGGCCTGCTCAGCGAGGCCGTCCAGGGCATCACCGGCCTTCGTCGTGACCCCGGCCAGGCCGTCAAGACTGCCCAGTTCCAGGGAAAGGAGCTGCCCGCCGAGTCGACCTGGGACGTCAGAGTGTCTTCCCGCCTTCACTGGATCCCAGGCTGGAACGACTGGAGCCTGAGCCAGCTTTCTGCCGACGGCTTCACCCTCAAGAAGCGGACCAAGTCGGGCCAGAGCTGGGTCAGCATCGCTGGCGGCACCCGAGCCGAGGGCGTTGCGTACCTCGGCGGAGCGACCAAGGGAGGTCTTGCTGTCGGTCTTCGCGATTTCTGGAAGCGCCATCCCACCGGATTTGACATCTCCGGGGCTGCATCCGACACGGGAAGCATCACTCTCTGGCTCTACAGCCCAGCTGCCGAGCCGCTGGATCTCCGCCCGTTCCACGACGGTCTCGGCCAGGAGACCTACACGGACCAGCTGGACGCTCTCGAGATCACCTACGAGGACTGGGAGGAGGACTTTGACACCCCCTACGGCATCGCCAGGACCAGCGAGGCATACCTCATCGCCTTTGACCAGACTCCCTCCCAGGAGACCCTTGCCAGCTTCGTCTCGCAGGTCAATAACCCCCCCGTGCTCCTCCCCGAGACCACTTACATCCGTGAGACCAAGGCCCTCGGCACGTACTGGGCCCCCGTCGACGCTACGAGCGAGTCCTCCCAGACGCTCGAGAAGAACCTCGACTTCCTCGCAAAGTTCTACCAGTCCGAGGTCGAGCACCGGCGGTGGTACGGCTTCCTCGACTACGGCGACTTTATGCACACGTACGACGTGGACCGTCACGTCTGGCGCTACGACGTCGGCGGCTACGCCTGGGACAACTCGGAGCTCTCCCCCGACCTCTTCTTCTGGCAGTACTTTTTGCGCACCGGCCGCGAGGACATCTACCGCTTCGCCGAGGCCCTGACCCGGCACACGGGAGAGGTCGACGTCTACCACCTCGGCAACTGGAAGGGTCTGGGCACGCGTCACGGCGTTCAGCACTGGAGCGACAGCGCCAAGCAGGCCCGCATCTCGCAGCCTCAGTACCGCAAGTACTTCTTCTACCTTTCTGGCGGGGACGAGCGCATCGGCGAGCTGTTTGAGGAGCTCCTCGACACGGACAAGACGTACGGCATTCTCGACCCGGTGCGAAAGGTGCGCACGGATGGGTGGAAGCCTTCTCCCAATGCGACTGTTGCGTTTGGCTTGGGAACCGACTGGGGTGCTCTCGCGGGTGGTTGGCTCGTCGACTGGGAGCGTCGAGGTCCTCGATGGGAGGAGTCCAAGGAGAAGCTCACCAAGACGGTCGAGGGGATTTCCAAACTCAAGAACGGCTTCGTAACTGGTTCCGGTCTCTACGATCTCCAGGAATGGACACTGGGTCCTCCTCCGGCTGACCCCGATAACGAGGGTCTCGTCTCCGTATCTCATCTCTCGGCCGTCTTTGGCCTACCCGAGGTCGTCTCGGAGCTGATCGACTACTACGGTGATGACCTCCCCAAGGGCTTCAAGCAGGCCTGGCTCGACTACTGCTACTACTTCAACGCCGGGGCGGCCGAGCAGAGGAGCCGCTACGGCGCCACCTTTGGCAGCCTCAACCTGTACCAGGGCCACTCCCGCCTGACTGCCTACGCGGGACACGAGCTCGAGAACGCGACCCTCGTCGACCGGGCCTGGACCGAGTTCTTCAACACCGACGGCTTCAAGCCCACTGATCCGTGGGCCACCGAGCCGATCGACAAGAGCTACGGCCTTGTCCCCGGTAGCGAGGCGACGTGGGTGTCGACGAATGCCGTTGCCATGTACGGGTTGGCAGTGATTCAGAATCTTGCCCTGGCGAGATCTGGTCTGGACTAGCTTTTTCTCTGTATATACTTTCTATACCTTATTCTAGGATTTGATGGCTATTCTTGGCGAGAAGCTGTTGGCTTGTATATGTAGTTTCCACGAAATCGAACGTCAACTCATTCATGAATACTCCTTGCAGATGGATAGGGCAGTGAACCACTTCGTTTCTTGAGTGTGCGTATTTCTAGTGTTCTTTACTATACCTCTTCGTCCACTTGAATTGCTAGTCCGGGTTGTCGACCACTCTATCTTCTCCCTGTGGGTGACATGGATGATGCGCACCACGAACCGTGACAGGGGCCTCTCATAGAAGCTTCGGATCAGATGAAAAGGTAATTTTCTTCAAAAGGATAGTCTTGGCCGTAGCTGCATGAGTACAAGACCAACCAGTGCCGGCGTACCCATGATTTCTCCATCTTGATCGAGATTTATCCAGTCAAGGGCAGATTGCTTCCACAATGTAAAAAGAAGACGGGATTTTATCTCTAATTCGGTATTCAAACCCAATACCGACACATTAGCTTAATAGAAACTTACTCCATCTTGATCAGGTATCTCCTGCATCCAAGCTTATGGGGTCAGATCTCGTCCCGCATCATCTCCGGGGGGGACCTGACTCACTCCGCTACCACGAACTCCTATACCTCTCGGTCAATACCCTGACCTCCAGAGCGGCTCTGGTCATCTTCAAGCGGCCTTTCGAGATGGCGCACCTGTGCTAGACTTTGCGGTACGTATGAACCTTCTGACTGGCTCGGGGCAGACATGCCACGAGAAATCTCTTCCACCGCCTCGATGGGGAATGCTGCCAGGTCGCTTGCACAACGAAGAGAATACGGTTACTCTTGAGTGAGTGTGACGAGATTCTTGATCTTCTGGCTGCATCACTAGCCAGCAGGCGTGAGTTCATAACCAAGATAGGAAGCCAAGGCTTGGATGACGTTCTAGGATGAGGTTTGGTGATGCACATCTGGCGACTCTGAATTTGAATGTGCTGCAAAGCTTTACCAAGGTTTAGATTTAGGTTCTGGTTTAGTATTAGGTGACTAGATTCCTAACTTCGGGAACTCTCTCAGCAACATTCTCGACCAGCTAGCCAAGGTTGAGATCTTGGATATCATATAAACGCGGACTCTATTCTCAGCCCAAGACACGCAGTGGTCAATCATGTAAGTAATCAGGCAAGAAATGACCCTCAATTGGGTTCACAAGCTCACATCCCAGCTGAGGCTTGACGTAGAGTTCCATCACGCATACTTAACAAGTTGCAGAGATTTCATTACTTCGAATATTATATATACAAGTCTCCTAGCTACTCGGCGGTAATCTCAGATAGTCTTACAACACTGTTGCTAATCGTGTTTACCTTTCCAGGCGGCAAGTCGCCACCCCCCATGATCATCAGCAAGTCGGGATCCTCCTCGAGCACCAGCAGAGCACGCGTGTACGCACTCGGCTGTGGCACCTCCCACTTCTTCCACGCATCAGCACGTCCAAGAGCCTGGTTGGTAAAGATCTCCCCCATGGTGCCACAGCTCACGACAATCGTCCCATTCTCGCCGCCGTACGAGCTCCACACCACGTACGGCGAACCAGCAGGCCTTGTGCCATCCCGAGACACGAGCTGCACTCCCGGGGCGTCGATAAAGGCCAGGGGGTCGGATGAGATGCGGTAGTACACGGGGAACCAGTAGCTGCTGGAGCCGGGCCCGCCGCCGTACTCGTAGACGTAGAAGTAGTCGCCCGTGGGGAGGCGGGCGACGGTGGGCATGCCGGGGCGGGCAAAGAAGTCGTCGTACTTGACGTCGTCTGTCACGTTGGACCAGGTGACGAGGTCGGCGGTGGTCTGGTGGACGAGCTTCTGCGAGTGAGTCTCGTTGTCACGCTGGTCGGAATAGTACAGGATGAGTTCTCCTTGGTACTCCCTGTTGTCGGGTCAGCAGATATCTCTTGGGCAAGAAAAAGGACCAACTTGCATGAGGAACGGCTCCCAGACAGGAGTAAGCCCGTGCTCGGGTCTTGCCTCTCCACCGGCAGCAACGTGGCTCACAAACTCCCAGGTGTATCCGTAGTCCCTACTGGCATAGACCTCGATCTGGGTTCGGCTCAGATCGGTGGGGATGCTGCTCCCGGAGATGAGCACCGTGCCGGCCTCGAACTCGCCGACATCCTCGGAGAGCTGGTACAGGAACGGCTGGTACCGCAGACCCCAGTTGTTCTGCGTGTCCCTGACCCGCGAGATCTCCTCCCAGGTCTTGCCGCCGTCGGTGCTCCTCACGATGGGGAACCACACCAGGGGGGGCTCGGGGGAGTAGTTTTCCCATGTGGCGAGCAGGGTGCCGTCCGACAGCTGCACGGGCCGAGCATACAGCACCTGGGGGTCGGTGTAGTTGTCCGGGGGGTCACGGATGAGATTGTTGCTGAAGGTCTGGGCTGCCGCCAGGAGCAGCAGAAAGGAGGCAATGCCAGCAAGGAACCGCATGACGAGAAATGGATGAAGTGCAGATGAAGCAATCACCACGTCGCCAAGCCTATATATACCCAACCCCTCCCAGCCACCAATACTTTCTCACCAGTCCACATGATTCATTGCCTGACGTCCCACGCGGAGAAACTTGCAATCTGGGGCCGTCATCTGGGGCGGAATCCGGGGAGGGGCGTTGCATCTGACTGGAGCGCGAAATTACCACCTTTGCGAGGCGCGCCAATCGGTGCCGGCTCGGGAAGGATTCATCACTGCCGGTGGCAACATCGATCGGCGACGGTTCCTGCGTTCGGGGTTTAGTGCCGGTCGTCGAGCAAGGATCAGGATGTAACCCCGACCGAAAGCTCCGGAGACGCATCATGTGAGGAAGAGGCGGTGATGGGAACCGCAAGTGAGCGGAATTGGAGCCAGTTTCGGTCTGCTATGACCCGAGATGAGCAGATTCGCGAATCGTGGTTTGTCTGTCCTCGTGTTGCCCCCAACCTGGCGTGATGCGGGTCAAGCCTATCCTGGCAAGATTGAACTCACTCAACCGAGACCCTGGTCCGGCAAGGGAACCTTTTTCTCACTCTCGTGATCTCAACTGATGCCGGCAAAACTCGGATGGTGACTCAGTTTATGGAGACATCCGCCAGGGAGCACTCTGCAGAGCCCCATTTCTCTCGCTGTTGTTGATAACTTTGCAACCACGGTAGTCGCCCACACTTGCTTGCCATGATGTGATGATTCAAGACACGGGCCAGCTCAACACTCAATATTTGTGAAGATGGCCGTCTTCCCGGGGAGCTTGGATCCTCGCCGGTGAGATGGCATCCAGACTCTGGAGTGTGAGTCTTTAAAGAAACCAACATTGAATGCCAAGTTATCAGATTCTCCCCGGCGTGTTGTTGCAACAAAGTCGGACATTCAACCTATTTTATTTCTCTCTCTCGTACGATACACCCGTTAGCATGCTCAGAATAGCCAAGTATCCGAGGAATAAAGTTGCATCCTGAATATAGACGGGAACGGTCTTCCGATTAGGGTTGGTTGGTGCATCTCAGAACTGGCGATGCATGAGAGACGGTTACAGGCCATTACTCGTCCAACACAGACACTCTAAGCTCTCGCTGCACATCATAGTTCCCTCTTGTATTTGAGACTGATATAAATTGGAAACCACCATTGTCGCGCGGCACTTTGCGCCATTCAACTTGGCCATCACTCACCATGTCCGCGATCTGAAGATACTGATTTATCCCATCTCGCCGTTGATCGGAAAGGATTTTGCACCTTCTTCTTTGTTATCCTATCTCGTCAAGGGCAGATTGCTTCCACGATATTCAAGAACACGGGTTTTTTTCTTCTTCTCCAATTCGCCATTATAGCCCAATACCAACACAAACGCCATGCCCCCCAGCGCCGCCGACTGGATCTCGCTCCCTCGAGAAATTCGCCTACAGATCTTGGAGTTCATTGTCCCGAAATATGGCGGTATAGAGACCATGACCGAGCGCGGGTTCCCCAAAGCGTCTCGCCTGGCTACCGTGTGCCGAGAGTGGCAGGAATTCTTCGAGCGGGAAACCTTTCGACGCATAGCCATGTACTCAACAGACATGTGCCAGTTCATGAACTTGGTCCGGGGGGGGAATGCCATCAGGCTAGACTATATAAATCGTCTATGGCTGCACATCGACCTCAAGGAGTACACCCAGCGGATATTCGACAAGCCGGAGAGCCAAACAACCATTGATCAGTGAGTCACGTCTATTTAAGGTTTCTTGCCGCGGATGGAGGTATCCGTCTCACGAGAGATCCGCTAACACAGTGCCTACGACAGGAACAACCGGACCTTTAGCAATACCGTGGAAAACCTTCTCGGCACGCTGTCATCCTGGGGCGGTATCCAGGGTGGGCTGACCCTGGAGATCGACGCGCACTCGCCCAGCGACGGGTTCTTCAACTGGTGGGAGTTTGAGATCCAGGACGACTACCCGTTCCATTTCGAGGAGGACCTGTGGAAATATCCAGGATACTCCGAGTATTACAGGCTGAAGAGGAAAGAGAATCGCGTCGCCCGCAAAGTCATGCCCCATCACACAGTTGAGCGCGAAATGGCTGTTCGGCTCCGCGGAACGCCGCTTGAGCTCCGGCAACGGCGACTCAGGAAGGGACGAGCCCGCAGTGACTCGATACACAGGCTCCCCCGGGCTCCCATAGTAAAGGGGTTTGTGATGCGTCCATGGTTCTTCAGGGGCATCGAGCTCATGTCGCTCGCGAGGCTCTTCCGCGAGAGCTTTGTCGCCCTCGAGTCGTTCCAGTTCGCGAGATGGGAAGAGCGCACCAAGCAGCTGGAGCTTGCGTTTTATGAAGGTACGATCAGAACAGCTTCTAAGACAAAGTCGGGGCTAATACATCTTGATAGGACTCCGAATGGACTTGCTGCCCTCCCTCCCTGCCAGCGTCAGGCGCTTCACCTTCTCCCAGGCCGCCAGGTGGGATTCCTACCCCATGGGCGGGCCAAAATCTCCTCTTCGTGGAGTACTGGCACTGTGGCTGGCGAAATCATGCCACCCCTTTGCCGAGTTCTGCCCTCCTATTGAGATCGACTCGGCCAAGTTCCTGAAACAGATTTCCCAAGACGCCGAGTGCAAGGGATCCAGGCTCCAGTATCTCTCTCTAAGGGGATACCTGCTAGACCCCAGAACACACCAGCACTCAATTACGAGTTTCCTAGTCCTTGCTGGCAGGGCCGCCAGGAAACTGCCCCAGCTGCGGGTTTTGGAGCTTTGGAATTCCGGGGAAGGCTTCGGGTGCATATTCCGCTACACCCAGGATGCCACTCGGGCCACGATAACCTGGCGAGTCGCCGGAGTAGAGTTCGGCCTGGCGGAAACGGTGGTGCAAGCATGGGCAAGAGTTGGCGCCCGCTCGGCCTATTTCCTCGTCGTTGAGGAAAGACCATTCTCGGCCGTCGATGAGGCCAGGGACGGGGACGGAGGAGGAGCGGCTTTCAAACGCGAATTTATTATTCGTCATTTGGCTCTCGGTAGGTTGGCCTTTGACGCAATCAACGAGGCTCGCATCTGGGCTGGCGTACCCAGGGGGCTGACTAATT
>JABFEP010001033.1:0-11091 GCA_013618265.1 Fusarium albidum
CGGAGCGCCTCCTCATCCAGCAGGCCATCGCCATCTCCCTCTAGGAATCTGCAGACGAGCAGGTCAGGCGAGAAATCGACGAGGCAGAGCAGCAGCGCTTCCTGGGAGAAATGTGCGCGTGGCACATGCAGCTCGAGGGCCGTCACGACGCACTCAACGTTCAGTACGGCGAGCTGGTGACGGCGCACTCGCGGCTGATGAGCTGCGGGGGTAGTCACCTGGAGGTTGCGGGCACGTCCGAGTCGATGAGGGACAAGGTGGTCACGATCGAGGCGAGGGCGAGGGATGATCGCCTGCAGGCTGAGGAGGGGAGGGCGGCTTGGGTTGTTGGGCCGTGGATTGAGGATCTGGTGAGGTGGGAGGGGAGGCTGGAGGAGTTGGTTGGTGGGCAGGCTGAGTGGGAGATGGTGATGGATGAGTGGGAGAGGGAGTTATGGTGAGAGTGGGGAAATAAGGTGTCTGTAGAATGGGAGTTGGGAAATGGAAACATGTCTTGGTCGTCCTCTAAAGAAACGGCCTTGTAGATAGAATGGCTTTGCCATGATCGACTGCCATGATCGTCATGCAGGGGTCAAAAGCCGACCGGAAAGTGGGAGCTGTTTCCAACCCCTCAGCTTGCGCGGCTCCCGCTTCCACCAACCAATCATCACTTCCCCCTTACAAAGCCTTATACTCCATCGCCCAGCTTCATGCCAGTCACGCCTGCCCAGGTGGTTCCACGGCCGCGAATCTTGCCAAGTGCCTTGGCATTGACGTCTCCTCTAGATTGGCTTCGGCAGTGTGTCCGGCAGTGTCATCGGAACGCTTTATTTTAAGCTTGTATAAAAGCTTGGATTCCTTGCACTGTAGCTTGGGCATCACATCTTTCAACATCACTTCAAGTCATCAACATGCGCCTGTCTACTCTTATTGCTGGCCTCCTCCTCGGAGCAGCCGCCCATCCGGGTGATGATCATGTCCAGGAAGCATCTGAGCGACGCGACTTTCTCATCTCGGCAAAACGCTCATCGCTCGCCCACTGCGCTGAGAAGCTCAGGGCCCGTGGGATAGAGAGCCGGAACATTGCCCGTCGCTCGGCCCAGATCAGCAGGGCGAGGCAGAAGCGTGGACTTGTCAAGGAGCGGGACCTCGACTCTGTCCTGGACACGTCTCATAACCAGACTGACGAGGGCTTCACCCTGGAGACTGGTGCCGACAAGCTGTTTGCGGGCATCAACTCGTGTGTCCTGACACCAGAGGTCACCCAGGGCCCTTACTGTAAGCATCCCCTCTCCATATCCTTTTCATTATATCCTTTTCATGTCTAATGACCTTAGATATCGCCGGTGAATATGTGCGCGAGGACGTCGTCGAGAAACAGGCCGGTGTGCCTATCACTCTCGACTATCAGGTCATCGACGTCGACACCTGCGACCCCGTGCCTGACATCTACCTCGAGATATGGCATTGCAACGCCACAGGCGTGTATTCCGGCGTCATCGCCGACGGCAACGGCGACTCCTCTGATGGCTCAAACATCGATAATACCTGGCTCCGCGGTATTCAACCCACCGACGACGACGGCGTTGCTCAGTTTCAGTCAATCTTCCCCGGCCACTATACAGGTCGGACCACGCACGTCCACATCATGGTCCATGCGAATGCCACTCTCCTATCTAACAAGACCCTCGGGAGCGAGAACTACGCCAGCCACGTCGGCCAGGCCTACTTTGACCAGGACCTGATCACAGAGGTTGAGCGGCTCGAGCCGTATACTTCTAATGAGCAGCGGCTCACGGTGAATGCTGAGGATAGGATCATGCGGCAGGAGGCCGATGCGGATATCGACCCCGTGATGGAGTATACGCTGCTTGGGGACAGTGTCGGGGACGGGCTCTATGCGTGGTTTGCCTTTGGGGTGGATACCAGTCGGTCGGAGGCTGTTACGCCTGCTGTTGTGCTGTATGAGTCTGGGGGTGTTGCCAATGAGGACGCGGGTTCTCGAGGAGGTGATGGAGGTGATGGGGGATCACCGTCTGATGTTCCGAGCGGAGCGATGGCGAGACGGGCGGTTGATTTCTGGGCGTTGTTGGCTGTCTTTGCATTTCAGCTTATCTAGCTAAAGCTGAGACCTTGAGGCTGGGAGGGGGGGTTTGATGCATGATGAGAGGTTGAGAGGAGCTATCAAGAGGTTACCGGGGGGTTGCTTGAAAAGAACGACTAGATGAGATGATAGAGCTGAAGATGTGCAACCAGTATCCAGCACTATTATGTACTTAGAATGCAATAGTTACTACATCGCAGCTTTGTGTTTTATGCAGACGCAAGAACACCCAGGATGCTTATCTACTCAGCTCTACCGTCAGCTCTTTAATCACAACCACAGACCCAAGACCACCCGAAACTGACCTTATTTTGCCCGTCATCACCCTAAATCAACCAAGGCTAAATTAAAGCCCACCCTGCCTAGTCACGCTCAGCTTTGACGCCCAGATCGACGTGGCAGATCCCAGGCGTCGAATAGAAAAGCCGCTAAATGCCAGCTGAAAGTCGCAGCTAACGGCATCTGGCCTTGGGTCACCGGCCGGGAGGTCCGTGGCTGGTCATTCCTCGCCCGGGCCCTGGATCTAGACCGCCACGGAACTCCAAGCAGGAACGCTATTGGCGTCTAGGGCGCAGCCACATGTTGCCGTTGGAAAGGAGACCCTCATGCCGATTATTTAACAAGGGCAGCGCCCCATTCGTAGCCTCTGTAACTATCGACAACTGCGAAAATGCGCTGCTTGTCATATCTGCTGCCGTTTGTGCTCCTGGCGCATGTGGCCGTCGCGCAGGGCACCATCGCCGAGATCTGCGAAGGCGTAAAGGGCATCTCGGGGTGCAAGATCTCCATCACCGTCCCGACGGGCGTCAGAGTGAATACCACGCCCAAGACGACAAAAGTGGTAGGTATCTTGGATACCGGAAATGATCTAGCTGACTTGGGCAGTACAACAAGTGCAAGACCACGAAGAGGGTCAAATATAACTGCGGCACTACACAGAAACCAAAGACGTGCTACCGGAACGAATGCGTGCCTGGTGAGTTATCTCGAGAGCCTTGACGGCCAAATGCTAATGAGAAGGCTATGACGAAAAAACGCAGAATGTCCCGTCGAGCTTGACCGTCCTCACGAAGCAGGTCAACCTCTGCACCCAGGTCCGGAGCATCCTCGGCAACACCATCGGAAACAAGTTCATCAACGCAAACAACGCGCTGTGCTCGTGCTACCCCAAGTTGAAGACGCTGGAGACCACCGGAAAGTTCACCTCCATCTCGACAAAGGGGGAGCTCAAGGCGGAAAACACCAATGTCATTGACGTCGCTGGACAGCAGCAGATGGTTAGACCCCCTGTCTCTCTGGAAACTTATTCTTACAGACTATAGTGCATCGCCAGTGCTGGGTTCCCAGTCAAGGACACAAAGGCGGCTGTGCTTGCTCCCCTGGCGTCAAAGGACGGCTGGATCTTTGCCCCGGCTGCAGAGGTACATGCCCACAAGCACTGGTGATTCACTATACTGACTGAATAGATCGACATGGAAACTTACAAGAGCCTCATCGCCGCTACGGCCCCCTGCCTCGCCGGCAACTGCAACCCGAACCTCATCCGCGACACGATCAAAGGCTACGTGACAAAGTCGTACGAGACGTTCAGGAAGCCCATCACGGACGTCCTGGAGGACTGGGTCAGGACCGTGTTTGAACTCAACGACAGCGCCGTCTGGGTGAGCTCGACGTGCGAAGAGCTGCGGTCCGCGCTAGAGTCGATGGAGCCCGACGTTGTCGAGCACCGTCGACAGCTCTGCCAGATACAGGGAAAGTGCGGTGCCTCCAACCCAGGCATCAGTCTATTCCTAGAGTGGAGTAAGTGAATCCTTCTTCGTCATTTCCACTTGTTGACAGAATCAGCCTACGACTTTCTCGACATGGTCGACCAACTAAAGGAGGCACGGTACCCGCTCACCGGCCCCAGAGGAGACCTCGTCACACTGTTCGAGCGCGCGCAGAACCTCAAGAGCGGCAATTTTGACGAGTTCCTGACAACAAGCCAGATGGTCGGCATCGTCCAGCAGCGGCAGTTCCAGACCGTCAACGACATCTTCAAGTTCTTCCCCATCACCACAGAGGTGCCCAAGCTGGCGTCCGACATGCAGACCAAGTTCCTCCCGCTGTTTGACATCGTGGACGCGTACCAGAAGACGGCCGAGGACGCCCTCAAGCTCGTCAAGCAGCTGCTCCTCGTCAACTGGGCGTTTGACTACCCGGACGAGGTGGCAGAGGGCGACGCCGCGTTTGATCGCCTGGTGGCCATCCAGGAGATCCTGAGGTACGATTTTCTGGGGTCGCTCGAGCTGTACACCGTGAGGGGGTTCCGAGAGATGAAGAAGATCCTGGATGGCTTTGCGGTGACAAACGGGCGGTACAGCGCGGTTAAGTCGGTGGTCAGCTATCAGCGGTCCAGCGCCATCGCCATGGACATGCCATGCTCAAAGATGACTACAAAGGTCTATAAGGAGGCGGGGTTGACAAAGTCGTTTGCGTATCGCATGTTTTGGAAGTGTGCGTATAATCAGCAGGCGACGTATCCCCGGCATCATGTCCCCTATATGCGGATCAGGGCATACCTGAAGCCAAAGGCGTAGCCTAGTATATATATGACCTAGACCACGAATGAAAACCACCCTAGCATCATTTAAATGTGTTTACCTTGTAGTCCTCGCACTTGATGTACGCCCGAGGGGGGTGTTAGCGGGTCGTCTTCTCCAGCGGCGATAACAGCAATATAGACCTTGCGGCAAGAGTGCTGGATGGCGCCGCCGTAGGTCTCGGTGTGCTCGCTCGCCCCCAGGGCCTTGTTCCGGCCGTCGCCCGTCGATATGACCGGCACGATCTGCTTGTACCAGTACGCCTTGTTTGAGCAGAGCTTGTCGACGACGAAGCGTATGTCTGTTTCGTGCGCCGTCGGAGAGTCTGGGGATCTGCACTCCGGGTCACGATCTGGCACGCCGTCGGTGGTCTTCTGCAGGCCGTTGATCTTGGCATCGTAAAGTCATGCCACTTTTTCCCGTGGGCAGAGGCCTTGTCGACTGTCACAGTCTTGCTCCCGCCCTGGGGCTTTGATTCAGAGAACAGGGTGGCCGTCTTGCTCGACGGATAGGGTCCTCAGTATAGACGGTGGTAGGATGGGCCTCCTATTATTATCGATGGGGGGAATGTCGATGCTTACCCGGACTAGGGGTAGATAGGGGTACCTTTATTATAAGAATGCTGTCATCTATAGAAGGGGGGAAAGTTACTCTCCAATCTGCATCTCGGCATACATCGCCAGGTCATAGTAGGCAATGTTCTCGGCTATCAGCTATGCGCTTACATATTCGAATATCGCAAGGCCACGTACCGTTTCGTTGAGTGTAGAATTCCGCTGGGGGTCATCGTCCAGAACAGGCTGATACCTCGCAAGCAGCTTTGAGAGGGCCGGTCCGTGGACTCTGTGATATTCCCACCGGATGTTGTTTTTAGATCCCGCCCGGATGGTGAGTTGGATCCCCTTGTAAGAATGTTGTATTTGGACTCACCCCAGCTCCAGCACAGGTCTAGACCGCACGAAATGTCCTCCCCCCCTCAGAAAACTTTCCGCACATGGCTTTGGCCTTGCAGTTGCTCTGGCAGCCGTCGCCGCAGAGTTGCGAACCGGGGCCGCAAACGCCAGACTTGGAGCAGCAGCTAGATGGAACTATCAGCAGAAGTCAAACTTGAACACTATCCTGTCATGGTTACCTTTCATCAGGGCACACGCCCGTTGGACAAAGGATGGCACCTTCACCAGGGGGGTCTTGTTGCTTGCTCAGCAATGCAGCATGGGCACAGAGTCGGAGGCACAGAGTCGGATATCGACAAGCTAAGAGGATCAAGTCCATCTGTTCCATCCAGAGAATCATGGACGCGTGCCGTTGGGAGGCGATCTCAGCTCCAGCCACCTTGACAAGGCGTCTTGACTGTCGATGGGGGAATTCTGGTGTGTGATGAGCTCCCACGAATGCCTGTTGGAGATGCCTCTTTAGAAAAGCCTTTTCAGGAACACGACTGTTTTCACTTGGCGGCAGCTAGTTTCCCTTGGGCTTCAACCTGGCCCTCTTCAAGTTGGGACCGAGTCCGATAGTGACCCTCTCTAACTTGGTCGCAAGACGAACTACATGATTCTTCTACAGTTTGCATCAGGGTAACTCACCCATCACGCAGACTGGAGTAAATCTCGGTCCATCCTCTCGGGGGTGTCCCCATTCTGGTTCAGTGGCCCAACGGCATAGATTTACAGTCATCCTCGTAAACATTGCACTGGACCCATCCCTCCAAGCACACGGTCAACATCCCTTCCTAGGCCCGGCTCGCCGGTAGTTGCGGCCCGCAAAGAAACTGCTCGGTCTAGAACCGGGTCGTGTTGTTCAACGTCCGGCTCTCAACTATCATGATCGAAGAACGCAATTGTGATACCAGCTGCTGGAAAGTCGTCGCTGGCGAGTAGAAGGCGAATTCGAGCTCCTTGACCCCCCGGCAGGCCCTGATCGTTGCCAGCAGAAGCTGCTCCTCCGCCATGAAGCTGGCCCCCAGGGCCCGCTGGCACTTCTTCAGCCTGGTAAGCATCTGATCCAGCACCGCCATGCTGGTGCCTGTTGGGTTGAGGGCCTTCATGGACTTGAATGTGGTCGTGGTCCAGTCCGTGTAGTATCGCTCCCGGTTAGCCCCCATCTCGAAGCGGTTGCGCAGTACCCAGTACATCTCTGCAAAGGTCATGCCTGGCCGCATCTCCTGCGAGAAGTGTTCCAACGCGGCTCCTTCGAGGATCAAGGGGAAGGCGGCGTGGAACTGTGGTTCACGAATGCCCAGGCTCCAACAGGTATCAAAGAAATACCGCACCTTGTCTTCAAGGATGTCATACAATTCCCCAGTATAATTCATTTCCTTCTGCCAGATGTCGGGGAAGTATGCCAGAATGGTTATGGGCAACATCTCGTTCGGAATATCCCGTGGAGGAACCAACCTGTACGGGCTAACGTTGGCCCCCTCGGCAGGTTCCGACTGGGCAGAGCTCGAGCCGCGTGGTTGCTCCGCGACGCCTCTCGAACATGAACTGCTTGGTTGCGAGTCTCTCTCGTCCCCGCCGTCGTTCTGCCTCTGCCACAGCTTGTACACTCTCGTATTGGGCAAGAGGGCAGGACCCTGTTCCCTCACTGCCGCTTCGGTCCAGGTCGGGAGATCAGAAGCTGTGAGGGCGGCTACGAGCATGTCGTTGCTGATGCCGCTGCTCCCTCCGATATAGATCCCGTAGTTGCTGACTTGGTTGTTCAGTTCCCTTCGCAGGTTCTTTTGGATGCCACGGAAGTGTTCCTCCCTCCATCCCTCAAAGTCCTCTTGGAACTGTTGAAGGAATCGATGGTCGACTGCTCGACCGCGTGCCGTGTACCAGTCGTGCAACTTGACGAGCACATACGCGTTCCTGTGCTCCTGGCTTGCCTCCGGCCCCGGCTGTTCCCACATCTTTTCTGCTTCCACGCAGAGGAAGACCTCCTTCGGGAGACCAAGGTCTTCCAGGTACTCCTGGGCAAGCCGGTCCATGTTCCACATGAGTTGGTTTTGGCTCTTTCCCTCCTCCGGTTCGCCTCCTTGTCGGGTGCTTGGCGCTGGGTTTTTACCCCGTTGTTCCTCTGCCAAGTCGCCCATGGCTGCAGAAATGGGACTCTGATGGCTTGTCTGCGCTGTCCTGGATGCTTGATCACTGACCAGCTAATCAAATGGTCTCCGTTGTGTATGCTTGTTCTTGTTCTGTCTATGCCACCTGGGCCCTGGCCGTCTCCTCTTTTATGCCGTATCTCAAACATTAAAGCCCTTGAAGCCTGATACTGGCCTAGCCGAAGGTTAACCGGCCCCTGACCACGACCCGAGGCCGAGACATCTGGGCAACGCTTGGCCATGAACCTGGTACAAGGTTCGTCGGCTGTCCCTAACACTGTCCGCGGCGACTGTGAAACAACCCCCAATACGACGTCGAGGCTTACTAGTCCTGATGGCAATGGTCATAAATGCGTCATGAGGACATGGAGCGCGGGGTCATGACTATATAAAGACCTCCCATCGCCACCATCTGCCCAGTCCGAGAACCGCGATTCAAAGAAGCATCCTCCCAGACATTCACTCAATACAGCGCAACTATTTGAACAAACTTATCAACGATCATGGCTTGCAACTGCGGCACCACTTGCACCTGTGGCGGGCCGAGCGGCTGCGCCTGTGGCGAATCTTGTACTTGCAAGACCTGCAGCGGAGTAAGTTGCCTTGGGGGAGTTGTGACGAGGCCGAGAGTAACATGAGCAGAAATAAACAGTCTGAAATGGGAAGGGGGTTGAATGGGCTGGCTTGGAAAACGTAGCATAAGATTGATGTTCTATCAACTGTCCTTACTGGGGTTAAATATGGGTTTATTTAGGATACAAATATAACTATCTCAAATTGGCCAGGGATTATCCAGATTATGTTCATTACCAAGGGTGAGAGTAACCAAATCCTGTTGCAATGTTACGGTGAAGATCGCGGAGCGGAAATCAGCTAGAAGGCTGTCTAGATTCTAGAAACCTCACATAGCGGCCCGGCGGCCCAAGACGTTGAACACTGTTGGCCGAACCCATCACAAGAACCAACTAGTTGGGTATGCAGGTGGACTGGAGGAAACAGTTAATATTGAGACGGCATGTGCAATACGGCCCTAGGCAAAGAAGAAGAAAAGTATTCCTCCTAGCTATCGAGAAAATGGAAAATAACCAAACGACCCGGTTCACATAACATTGCTATTTTGGACCCCAGGACCGATGTGGACCCCGCCCCTATCCTCCCAGCAGGTCGATACTCGTGGGGCAACCACATGGCCTTTTTGCCGTTCTTGGTGATCCACGTGTCACTGAGGTTCACCCCGTACCCCCTAAAAATGACTTTCTGTGGCCCCTTGGCGTGCAATGTCGGCATGTCTAGACGGAGCTCCCCCAGCCTGGTGTAGACGATCGAGCCCCTCGACGGATCGCACCGCAACGGGCCAGGATTCCATAGTCTGTCATCGAGAAGTGTACGGATGCATTTTATGCATGTCCGATCCGTAATGTCCCAAATGTCCAACTTGCCGTGACAGTGAGAGATGAGATGCTCTGACCCGTCGAGAATTATTGTCTCGATTGATAGAATCTTTCTTTCTTGATCGCCCCAAAACATCGTCTTCTCAACGGCCTTGACTCTGCTACTAGGCCCACTAGCCTTGACGTTTCTTCTCATAGGTAACAATCCCACGACGGATTTCTCTGT
Organism: Fusarium albidum; assembly: GCA_013618265.1. Classification (NCBI taxonomy): domain Eukaryota; kingdom Fungi; phylum Ascomycota; class Sordariomycetes; order Hypocreales; family Nectriaceae; genus Fusarium; species Fusarium albidum. Next base: position 9,365 of record JABFEP010001033.1, read on the forward strand.
GCCGAAAGCTAGAAAGTCCTCGTCTTGTAGGAACTTTATACACGATACCCAGTCAGTGTCGGTACCTGGGCGACGGCAATCGATGGTCGAAATTTGACAGCCAGACTCCAAGGACCAAATCGTTATCGTTTGCCCTGCGCTCGCGGCGAGTAGACGGGATGTGCCCGAGAATGCGATTACGCGTACCGGTTCTCCACTCTCACCCCCGAAACCATAAAGCTGGTGTGGTTCGTCCTGGGAAAGGTCCCAGACTTCCACCATTCCGTTGATAGACTCTTCAAACCCAATCATGCCATTCTGGACGCGAATCTTGCCATTCCGGGCGAGAATCATGTCATTCCGGACGACAGCTAACTTCAGCCCGTCCATGGAGAAGCAGGTTTTGGTATTGACGAAGTGCCAGCGCAGGGGCGGCGCAGGCAGAAGATGGAGTAGTCGGCCTTCGTTATCCCATATTCTACATGTGCCATCTCGCCCACCAGTCCAGAGGCGTTGGCCGTTAGGCGAGAAGTAAATAGTGTTTTGCTCTAGGGGATGGGTATTCTCCTCGCGATTGTCGGGTTTGATCGTTGCCAGTTCCCATACTTTGGTCGTGCCATCTTGGGACCCTGACGCGAGCCGACGACTGTCCCAAGAAAAGGCCAAAGAGGTAATTGGTCGGGTGTGGCCTCTGAGAGTCATGAGTCGAGCCCCTAGCGCTACGTCCCGGAGGATGATTTCGTCTGCCTGCGACGAAGGGACGGACGAGGCCAGCATTCGGCCATCTTTCGAGAAATCTAATGCATAGACAAACCCAGCACAATCAAGCCCGGGGCAGTCACCCGTGGACGTGACAGAGAAAATCTCGACGACGGTGGGTGATGTTCTGCCGACCAGCGCAGCGCAAGCTTTGAGCCATCCGCAGATAGACAGATTTGCCCTCTCGAGTCTGAATAACCCTCGAATGTCACAAGACATTTGGCTGTCTGCAAATCCCACACCTGAACAGTATTCCCATGATGCATGGCAAGTAGCGAGCCGGATAGGAAAACGCCCTTTGCACCAGGCTGGTCTCCCAATAAGTCACGCGGGAAGGATGACCGGTTCGTGTCTCCCGAGTCTTGCGTCGTATCCCATAGCTTGGATACAAGGAATTTCGATGTTGAGGCAAAAAGGTATTTCCCGTCATAAGACAGTGCCAGATCAACGTCGTCCTGAAACTCGAGGTCAAGTTCGAACGAGTTGACGTGTCCAGTTGCAAGATCCCCAACCTTGATGATATCACCACTTGCCATCCAAGCAAATTTTCGACCGTTCTTTGACAGGGCCGTCGGTGTCTCGAGGTACATCGGGATTTCTTGAAGGCGGGCGCCGGTGTTCGTATTCCAGGACTTGACCAGTAACCTGTTATCAATGCCGATTTGAGATCGGCTACTCATAGTGGTGAGTGTCTGATTATCTTCCCAGAAGACAAGGTCGCGCACGCCCTGATGTTCCAATGTGATAGAGTTGCAGCTCCAATCTTGTTCGATGCCTGAGAAATAGGTGATCCACGTTGGTGCCTCCTTTGGATACTTCCCCTTGATTCGACACCAAGAAGGGGCAAAAGCGAGTCCAGAAACGTAGACCTGGAGTGGTGTGTCCTGTGCAAGGTGGCTGCTGGTTCGGAAATACTTGCGATGCTCTCTTGGTCGATGTACTCGCGCCAAAGGCGGTGCCTTCCAGGCTTCCACCAGGTTGGCCTGGCC
>JABFEP010001035.1:0-32178 GCA_013618265.1 Fusarium albidum
GGCAAGGACGGCGCGGCGCTGCGCAGACCTCTTCGGCGAGGGCATGGTGGTCAGGACCCTCGAAGAGGTGCCCGCTTCTCGGGGCAGCGGCATCACCGCCGTGGAGTACCGCCCAGAGACGATCCGGCAGCTCGGGAATTCGGACGTTGATGATGATGATGACGACGACGACGATGAGATCGACGATGATGCCGCTGCCGCCCTTGCGGCCCAGCGCCGCGTGGTAGCATCCCGTCGGGCATCCCTCGCCCGCTCCAGCCGCAGCCCGGACACGTCCTCCCTCCGCAGCAGGAGCAGAAGACGCTCCACCGTCTCCCCCGGTCCCAGGTCTCCCCGGTCCCGCTCTGGCTCTGCTGGAGGAGCAGGAGGCAGCCTCTTCCTCTGCCCCATCCCGTCCTGCGACCGCGCCGCCCACGGCTTCACCCGCAGGGCCAACCTAAAGCGCCACCTGGACCTTGTGCACCAGGGCCAGGCGGAGGAGGTCGACAGCGACGACGAGGTCGCGGGGGGTGTGCACGTCGACGGGTTCCTGAGGCCCGTCGTGCCCGGGAGGGGGTGGAGGGGCGAGGACACCGTGCAGAGGAGGAGGAAGAGGTTCTACGGAGAGAGGGGCGTTTCCAGCCGGGAGCCGAGCCTGGGCTTGGTTGACGGAGAAATGCCGTCTTGATGATGGATACACATCAAACTTTACAGCCATTGGGAATAGCAATGCGAAAAATAATATCATTACTCGTTCGTCTCGGATAAAAGTCAAAGGGTATCAAGTACTCAAATAACCCTACAACGTCGTCAATCCCCCCCTTCCTCAAGAACCGAATGCAAAGCAGGCTTCGTCTACCAAACCCCCACAAAACTCCAGATCCCAGAACCCAGTGGTAAGAAACCCCATGCACATACAGACCACCCGGACTAGACACAAAGAGAACGCTAGTTCAGCCTAGGACTCTTTCTCCTAGAAACACTCTGCTCAAACGCGGTTGGGAGCACATTCTCGCTCCCCTCGACGAGGATGTCGTTGCCGCCCGGCTTTCTCGTGCTGCGCGTCACACGCGTGCTACGCTTGAACAGCGGCATGGTCCGCTCGGGGGGCATGGACATTGTGCTGGCGCGGGGGTTGAAGTTGATGCACCCTGTTGTAAGGTTCGTCGTCACGTTGGGGTTGACCTCGCGGAGGAGGACGCCGGTGCCATGATCGGGCACGCTGGCGCTCGAGGGCCGGGGCGGAGGGCGCGGAGGGGATGTCATCATCTTCTGCGGGTAGTCAAAGTCTGCAAAGACGATGGTCGTGTCCTTGTCGTTGCCGCCGTCGCGCTCCTTGGTCGGGGTGGGCACCTCGTCGATGCTCGAGATGATGAGGTCGTGGGCCTCGGTGCGTGGGAGGGTGGTCGGGTAGCGATACTGGACCTTGGCGGGCGTGTCACCCGTGGGCTGGTACTCGTGGAGGGCCGTCCCCGAGATGTCTTCGCGCAGGTTCGCCAGGGGCTGGCAGAGTTGGTCGCCGAGGGGCTCCAGGCCGTCCTGGAGATCGCCGAGATCGAGCTCCATCTCCTCGCCCAGGTTCTTCACACGGTCGAATGTCGACTTGAAGTGAGCAGAGATGTTTCCGAACGACTCTTCCACCGTGTTGGATAATGCCTGGACGGACTGGCCGTGAGTCTCGTGGTGGTGGCCATTCTCGGACCTGGCGCGGGCGACAAAGTCGTCGAGTGCCTCCATCTGGACGTCGAGATCCTTGATCTGCTCGTCCACAGCTCGGACAGTCTCGGCATGGACAGACTTGGTGGTGGCCTGGACAGAGGTGCTGTGCTCATTGGCAGCCGTCCAGTCGTCCTTGAGCTTCGTCTTGAGCTGGTCGCGAGACTTCTTGACGTCGTCCAGCAACTCGCCCTCCTTGACATCCCACGACACCATGCCCTCGCCGTAGTGGGATACTGCCTGCTCGAGGGTCGTGTTGGACTCGGCCACGCTCTTCTGGATTTGAGACGCCTTCTCATGCAGGCGCGACTCCTGAGTCTCGGCCTGCGCGTTGATGAGGGCCGAGATCTGGGTCATCAGCTTCTGACGGTCATCGACCGCCTGACGACGCTCCTCGTCCAGCGCATCCTGGATCCGCGTAGAGATGGTGGCGTTCTGCAGCACGATGGTGTTTGTCGCAGCCTGGAGCTGTCGTCTGAGGCTGTCGCACTCGGCTCTCTGTGCCGTGAGGTGCTTAACAAGGTCTTCAAAGATGGACTTGAAGTCCTTTCCGAGGGCGCTGTATGAGCTGTGAAGCTACTTCATGTTTAGCCTGCGGTCTGTTCACAGACAAGACTGGAGCTTGGCTTACCTGGCCGTGGAATGCCGTCATCTCGTTCAACATGTCCGCAGCTATCCTCTCTGCAGAGTGCGAGATGGACTGCAGGCTCTCACCCATACGCTCCTTGACCGTGTCGCGAACCACCTTGATCTCCTCCAGCACCTCGTCCATGTCCTCCTTTGACTTCTGCTGCTGGTCCAGGAGCTGCTTCTTGGACTGGGAAAAGGTGCTCAAGTGCTCGTCGAGGAATGTCTGTGTCGTGGACAACCTGCCGAGCTCCTCCTCCACAAAGCTCTCCATGCGCTTGCCGACGCCCGCGATGTGTTCTTGCTGCTCGTCCTGGAACTCCTCGATCCGCCGCTCGACCATCGATGTGACGTCCGAGACCTGGTCCTGGGATGTGCTCCAAGTGTTGCGGTTGAGAGACTGGAGATCCGACTTTCGCCTGTTCTTGGCGTGAAGACCGCTGACGTCGCGAACAGTCTTGTGCAGCTTGTTGATGAGCTCTCCGCCGACCTCGGCGAGCTTCTTCTCCGTCTTCTGGTGCGCCTTTCTAATCTCGGTCTCCTCGGCCAGTGACTTGCGCGTGGCCGAAAGGACAATCTCGGTCTGATCCAGCACCTCCTTGGTGTCGTCGAGCTGAGCCCTTGTGCCCTCGTGGTCCTTCTTGAGCCCCATGAATGTGGACTGGAGGCTAAAGAGCTCCTGCACCTTGTTCCGCAGGTTGCTCTCCAGGGTCTCGAGCTTGGCGGCCTGCTCCTCATTGACGATCCGACGAGACTCGCTCTGCGCCGTCATCTCCTCGTAGGCTTCGTTGGACAGGTAGACGCCGTTGCGCTGGCGCGTCGAGATGAGCTCGCTCTTGAGCTTCTCGATCTCCATGGTAAAGTCCCTCAGCAGCGTCTTCTTTTCCACCATGGGGTTGAGCTGCGGCTTGTTCTTGATGTTCTTCGCTCGGAAGGCGTAGTCGAGCGTCGAGATGGTCTCCTCCAGGTTGCTCTTTGCCGGGGAGATGGTGGCAATGATGCATGTCTTGGTCCTGCCGCCGAGCGAGTCCTGCAGCAGGCGGGTCAACTTGGACTCTCGGTAGGGGATGTGGGCGCCGCGGTCGACGAGGGCGTTGATGACCCGGCCCAGGGTGAGCAGGGACTTGTTGATGAGGCCGGCCTCGGCGGCACGCTTGTTCTCGGCCCCCGAACGCTGGATATTCTCGCTGCCAGCCAGATCGACCAGGTTCAGCTTGCCCGCGCTGACGAGGGCGTCAACGCCATGCTCGTTGGGCTTCCTGACATAGGTGGTGATGGTGAAGACGGTGTGGCTGCGGGAGCTGAGGTCGTTGCACTTTGTAGCGGCCACCTGGCGCCTCAAGCTGCCGTCCTGGAGCACCTTGACGCCCTCGGCGGCGCTCTTGATGTGCTTCTCCTCCATACCCTGGACCACGGTGCTGGCGTGGCCCCGCCGCGACGTGTCGTCGTAGATCTTGAGCTTGGCGCTCTCGTCGGCCGACAGCAGATCGCGGAGCTCCTCGTTGTAGAGCTCGATGAAGGAGCACTTAATGGTGCTCTCGGCGTCCTCGAGCTCGAGCTTGGTGAAGAGCGTCTGGAGCACGCGGGGGATAATGCCGGCCTCGTCCGAGAGCATGCCCAGAGTCTCGGTCATGTCGCCAGACATGGTGTACGTCTTGCCCGTGCCTGTCTGGCCGTAGGCAAAGATGGTGCAGTTGTATCCGGAGAGCATCTACCTTGATGTCAGCATTCTGTGTCTCTGCGCTTCTGGGCATGATACTCACCTCGTCAAGGATGGGCTTGACCGTGTCGTCAAAGACCATGTTCTGGTCGGCGGCGGGGGAAAAGACGCGATCAAAGTTGTACGAGCGGTTGCTCAGCGCATTCGGCCCCATGGACAGCTCGACGATCTTGCCCTTGACAGCCTCCGTCTTGACCACGACGTTGCTGTTCTCGCGCACCTCGCGCTCGTTGCGTCCGCGACACCGCACCACGACCGCGATGTTGGTCTCCTCGGCGGCGGACTCCGAGTCAAATTCGCGCTCCTTGCGCTTCGTGCCGACGGTGCTGGTCGAGGCCACAGACTCGGAGGGCGACACGGCGCCGATGCGCTCGGCGCGCGACGCCATCGAGGATGCATACCGAGCCGACGATGCCCTGATCGTGCCCGCGCCCGCTCTCGCGCTGGAGCGGCTGCCGGCGCCGGCGCGTAGGCTCGAGGCCATGGCGATCCGGCTATGCTCCCGGTCGGAGCGCGTTGGGCGTTGGAAAGCCACGGTGGGCAACTGTTGGAGGGGCGGGGTTTTGGCGGCGATGATAATAAATAAAGCGCGGTCCTGGTTTGGTATCTTGGAATTCTCGCGCCGACAGAGGAGCTTCCTTCACACCGAAAAGTAAAGAAACAAAAGTTGAAGCTCACAAACCTTGATTCAATCCTGGGTGGCTTGTGAAGAGGGGGGGATGCCTGCAGATGCTTTCGGCAAGAGCTGTTTGGAGTAAAATACATACAGGACTGCCCGCGAGCCATGTTGAGGCGGTCAGATTAACAAGGCCTCGGCGCCTATCACCACGGCAACGCCCTCTTTTGGATTAGCCTCTTGACCGCGACTCTAAACAGCAAAACAGATCTCAACCATAATCCACAGAGGAGGCATCATTATAATGTCGGCCATGAGCGCCCTGTTTAGAGCATCATTGGGGGTACGCTTGGTATATTTCATAGGTCTATCCGTAATTCCAATTCCAACCCCCCCAGCACACATCTTCAACAATGCATGCGTGCGCCGCTTGTAGTGCCTCTAGATCAACTACATCAGTAGTTATTACAGTTCCTCCCAAAACCCGTGGTATCATGCCATCCCTCTCGTGACTCTCTCCGACCCGTTCACTGTTCCGTGTCCATATCATCACCCGAATCCTCCTTCTTTGCCTCCCCCGGTTGCGCTGGAGCATCCGTGTCCGTGTCCGTGGGCTTCTCGGCTTCTTCCTTGTTCGCGATAGCATTGCTGCCGCCATCCTTCTCGGCGCCTTGGGCATCGTCTTCCTTGATCTTCTTAGGGGTGTCACCTTCCAGGTCTTGTTCCGCCTCGCGCTTTGTGCCCACGCTCTCCGCGCCGGGGCTTTTTGCCTCGGTCTCTGTCTCGCCCTCGGCATCCGCGTCCGCGTCCACATCAGCCCCTGGCTTCTGCTCGTCCTCGTCGTGTTTTCGACCAACCGCCGCCTCGACGTCGATGCCCTGCATCCCTAGGCCGCCCTCGCCCATGCTGCTCGTCGTTGCGGACTGGGGGCCGGTGTCGTCGACGCCAATCTCCTCGGGCCCTCTGGCATGTGGCACTTCCTCTTCCTCCTCGCGGGGGACGTCCTCCTGCTCCTCCTGCTGCTCAAGCGGGATGCGTTCGCCATCGTGGGCAGCTTCTTGGGCCCGTGACAGCTGGCTGACGGGGACCACTCCGGCTCGCTGCTCCTGGCGTAAAAGCTCTCCCTGTGTGACTCCTCTCGCGTGCCCTGTCGAAGGGATCCCGTTGACGCTGACAGACACCGTCTCGATGCTGCCCACACCGTTGGGGCCGTCAATGGTTTCGGTGCTCTCGCTGTGAATCTGGGCCCCGGGAGTGTCCTGCCCGCTCTCGGGGCTCCGCCTTGTCAACCAAGGGATGGGGGTCAGGAGAGCCCCTCCCAGTGCCTCGTCGGTCCCCAAAGCCGCCGTTGTTGGGTTGCTCCACGCAACCGACAGAGCAGGATCGTTTGCGTCCTCGCCGTTCAGATGCATCGAAGACATGTCGGGGATGGGTGGCGGGAGCGGATACGTATCTGACCCCGACGTCACCTGAACGACGCGGTCGACGGCGTGCAGGTAAGGCGCCAGCGCCTTGTAATGTGCGCGAGGCCGCAGGATCAGCTCGGCGAGGCGCTGGATGGTATGGGGCGGGAAGGTCTCGAAGGTCTGGAGGTGGCTGGTGATGCCGAGGAGCATGTCGGCGAGCTGCTGGGGCAGCGCGCCCTCGGCGGGCCCCGTGGGCTCCACGGCGGACGGAGGCTCGGCGGGCGCATTCTCCTTGTTGGCGTCCTGGGAAGGCGACGTGCCTCGGGGCGAGGACGGCGGCTGAGACGCGCGTGCTTCTGGCGCCGGTCCGGGAGCGGGTGGCGGGGGAGGCAGCTTGGGAATCGGGAAGTCGTCGTGCGCTATCTGATCGAGAGAACATGTTAGGCCTGCCTATCACGGCGCATCATCGAGGGTGGCGAACATACCTGGTCGAGTCTTGAGAGCATGTCAGCGCGCAAGGCGGGCCAAGCATCTCTAGGTCGATACGGTTAGATATAGCGACAAGAATATCGTGATGCTGCTTACTTTTCCACCGCGGCGCCCAACGCGACCCGGCTGAGCAGCCCATTATCGCTGTCGACCTCCATGACTGTCTTATACGAGGGGGTTCAGCAGTCTGGGTTGAGCCAAAGTCTAGGATTCTAGGATCTAGATGTCGCGACTATCGGCTCCACTCCACCGTGGGGTTGCAAGTATGGGGGCTCGAGGCCATCCCCGCTAGATGCATCATGGTCTGCCGATCCGATGGAATAGGAACCCACCGACTTGAATACGCACCTAGTTATTCCTTTCTCTTGGTAGGTAATGGGTAAATTATTGGCAGGGCAAGTCTGGTCAATTAAGAGGACGTGTGTCTTTTTTTCTAATTATTTTGATCGAGGACATACAATCATAGGAGAGAAGAAGAAAAGTCGTAAAGTGCCCGCTCAGCCCAAAAAGCCATCATTCTGGTTACCATGGCCTAATCCTCCACCTTCTCATCACATCACAGCTGATGGGGATTGTACAGCCACTTGGACGGCTCAAATACGGCCTCAAACTTGACCCCATCGTACGTCCCGATGGCGCAGCTCAAGTCGTGGAAACCCTCCAGCCCCGTCACCGGCAGATCCTGCTCCGCATCCGTCTCCTCGTGCAGCGCCCAGCCGGCCGTGAAGGTGCCGTTCCGGGTGAAGAAGATGTCGACCTGGGGCTTCGGGCCGCCGACGGGGCGGAGGGTCATGCCCAGGCCGTACGTATCGCCGCGGCGGAACGGGTCTGTAAAGTCGCGGCCCCCCCAGCGGTCGTTGACGTACTTGTGCCCGTCGTCGCCGTGCACCGCCAGGCTGCCGCGGTGCCAGCCAGGCATGCGGAAGGACGGGTAGGGCAGCGCGGTGAAGCCCAGGCCGAGGTAGACCTCGGGGCTGTCGCGGGCGAGCCTGACCTCGTAGTAGATGGTCCTGGGCTGGTTGAGCCGTATGGGGTCGTGCTCCGTGACCGAGTACAGAGGCGGGTAGCCGATGATGCACCGGTCGAGCGAGTTCCTCGAGGTGCTGCCCTCCCACCGCCCGGGGCTGAGCCAGGTGAGCTTGCCGTTGAATCCCACAGGCTCCATGAGGCGGATGTTGCCTGCCTGGAGAGCCGATCTCCCGATCTGGTCGAGGTGGATGGGCTGCGTCATGGGATAAGCCTGGCACCAGGCCTCGCCGGCGACGGCCTCGTCCTCGGTGGCATTGCTCGTCGGGGATCTATCGTAGCCACTGAAGATTGCCGGTGGCGGCGGGAACAGTGAGGTATCCGGAACGGCCACCTCCCAGTCATGCTTGGGCTGGGCGAATGCGCTGGGGGGCGGTCCAGGAGGAGGAGCATACTGCCCCGGGGGCGGTCCGGGAGGAGCAGCGTACTGCTGTGATGACGAAGGCTGTCCCGGGGGTGGCGCGAAATCCGTGGCCTGCTTCTTCTCCGGGGGAGGGCCCGGCGGCGCCGTGTAACTGAGCTCCTCCAGGCGGTTCGGGTCATTCTGAGGGTTGTATTTGCTCTTCTTTACATCTCCCTGGCTCTGAGACGATACCGGCCTCTGCACCGGGCGCGGCGCAGGCTCGCTGTCGTGCTCGCTCTTGCGGCCGAAGCACATGATGAGAGCGCGAGCGGGGATGAATGAATTGTGATGTTGTTCGTAGCTGTGAGATGATGATCGATGGGAGCAGGTGACGGGAGGCTGCAGCTGTAGGGCTAACAATAAAACAAGCTTGGACTGGTGACGCAACAGATGCAACCACCGTTTTTTTGCCAATACTGGCTCTTGAATAGCAAACAGCAAAACTTGAACAGATTTGTTCAATCAATAATCAAAGAGGCATCCGACGGATTCTTTTAAACTTAATAAATCACCAGATCTTAAGGTCGTGGCTGTGCCCATGGTTGCCAGCACCACACCGCTTTGGGTATGGCCGGCATGAACGACATGGCCTGGTTTACAACGTTGATTGACCGTGCCTTCTTCGAACAAGTCATCTTTGGCTTGGCACCGGATACATCCTGTCTGTAGCCGGCGTCGTCTCGATTAACAAAGAGACCTACCCTGAAGTGAAGCTGGGAGAGTATGATTGTAACTACCAAAGCGCTCAACGTGGTTATCACTCTATCATAGTCATAAGCCAAAGCATCAACATGGGCAGTAAGTTGGCATGGCGGACCGGGAACCGCCATGGCCACATCAATTGCCTGTCTTTCTACTTGATGTCGGGTGAGTCTTTCATCCACTCCAAAACCCAGCATCCTATCAAGTATACAGATCCTCCATCAGTACAGCCATCGATGATACTCACCCATCAACTCTAGCTCAAGCTTCGATGGGCAAGGTTAATTAATTACCCCACGCGCTCGCCTCGTCCTCAGCCGGGTAGAAAAATGCAACAACGCTGATGATGAGGTATACCGCACAGAGCAATGCACCTTCGAGATAGTTGCTTCTACCATCGAGCACCAAGAAGTTGACGATGAACGCCGACACGAAGAGGCAGACGGTCTCGAAGAGGGTAAAATACAACGTCATGTCGCGGTCCATGATCCAGCCGAGGATGACAACCAGCGGCGTGATGAAGATGGCAATCTGGATCGAGCTGCCGACCGCAACACCAATGGCCAGGTCCATCTTGTTCTTCATCGCCACTGTGATGGCCGTGACATGTTCTGCCGCATTGCCGACGATGGGCAGGATGATGAGGCCGATAAACATCTCTCCAACCGACGACGTGCTGACCACTTCTTCGATCGAGCCCACCAGAAACTCGGCGCAGACTGCGACCAAGGCCGTCGAGACAAGAAGGAGGACTACTGAGCCCATCTGAGAAAGATGCTCTTCTTCGTCCCCGTCCTTATTGGCAGATTGGGCGCCGCTGGCGTTCAGCGCCATCAAAGGAATGTGAGATGGCAGCATGGCACCAGGAGGTCTGAACTGCTCGTTCAGGCGATCCGGAAGCGAATTGGTGCGTCGAATACCGTAGCGAACGCGAGGAACAGGTCCGGCAGGGGGAGGGGGTAGAGATCCAGGCGCCGGCTTCTCGGTGAACACGGTAGGCGCCAGATTCTTGACCGACATGCCTCTCAAGACGGGGAAAGGCCTTCGACCGCCACTCGAAGGCCCAGACTCAGTCTCGTCCTGCACGGCAAAGTCGACACGGCGAGGTTCACCCTCACCGCCAGGGTGTGTGCTATTGCTGGGCAACTTGATCCGACTCTGAGATCCATCACCCCTTTTCTCGGCGTCAACATCTCTTTTCTTGTTCTTCCGATGCCGATGACGGCGATGACGGCGGTGTCTGTTGACTCGACGTGGCTCCTCCTCGCCATCAACAGATTGTTCACTGCCTTCGTAGGATGGGGAGCGAGGAATCCGGCTGCGGGAGGCCGACGGCTCGGACGACTCGTCAAGGGGGATGGTATTCGGAGTTGTGAAGGAAGCAGCGCGAGCAGCCTTGGTATCAGCAGTGTCGGCCGAGGCGTTGCTGGATCTCCGACGTCGCCCACCGCGAAGAACCTTCTTCATCTTCTTACGTACGGTACCGTGGGAGGAGTCAGAGTCGGATGAATCGGAGCTCGACGAGGAGCTGTCATCAGAACTTGAGGAATCCAGCCAGCCGGCAGCAGGGCCAGGGGTCGATTCGGCATCGACAATGTGCTGGGGCGTAGACTCGTACATGTATGCGTGAGACTTGAGCTGGAATAGAAGATAAATGGCATAGACGAGAAGTAGAATCTGCGGCCTTGTTAGACACTCAACTCCAGCAAATCTTTACATCCTTTTGCGAGACCTACCACACTGGTTCCACGACTGATCTTGAGCGACTGGGCATCAGCGCGGCTTGGATCGCTGAAAGAGGCGTGGAAAGCGGTCTAATGAAACGGTCAATACACGATCAAGACTCTGTCTGGGCTCGACAGAACTTACAGGCAAAACCAGGCTGCTAACGCTCAGACTGAGCAAACAAGCGCTCATCTGAGTTACAGTGCTGTTGTAGATCTGGACCCAACAGTTAGCAAGGCCTGTCGAGGCTGGGAAGCAAAGTACAAACCTGCTCTCTGTAACGTAGACCGCCGAGGAAGAACCCCATGCCTAGGATGAGCAGCAGGTTTGCCAGGATGGAGCCCAAGAGAGACGCCTGGACGATTCGGATTTCGTTCTATCGGCAATAGTCAGCACACTATAAAGATGCGTATCCTAGTGTAGACGACATACCTTGACCAGGGCGATTCTGGTTGGAGGGGATACAAGGTTAGCAAATGTACAGATCAAGTCAAGGCCGGGAAACCCCTCTTGGCCTCAATTCAGGGATACAAAGGGCACGTACATACTATTGTGACAGTCAGCAACGAAGGCCATGGAAACATGATGCACGGGGGGATGGGGAATACTCACAAGATGATCAATTCAACGGCATTACCAAACGTCACGTTCAGCAGCGCGCCGAGAGCATCACCCATCTTGCGCGCGACAGACTCGGTGGCAAAGGCCAGCAGCCCAGCAAGAGGGATGATGGCGATGCTGTTCATGGCGAACACGACGCCGCCGTGGATGCCGTCGATCTCAGCGACAGCAATGCCGACGGGGACGAAGACCAGCAGAACATTGAGCCAGCTGTAAGTGACAGCCAGCCAGGCGTTGCGGCGGATCTCGTCAACCAGGCCTCTCTTCCTGGTTGTAGTAGTAGTAGTAGTATTGGTATTGTTGCCGTCATCATCCTGCGATGACTCCTCGGCCTTGGGGGCAGTCTCTACAACAGCCCCCGGCCGTGCGGGTGCGTGGGACGAGCCATTACTATGGTGGTGCAAGGAAGCAGGCTGGTCAGAGGTGCCATCGTTCCCAGCGGATCGAGCCTTTTCGTCAAACTCGTCGTGATGAGGCTGCTGCTGCTGATTCAAGCCAAGCGGATTGCCACCTTGATGAGAAGCCGCGGATGCAGGAGACAAGAATCCATGCGCTGCGGGTTGTGCACCAGAGCGACTGCCATCTATGTCGGGGGATTCAGAAGAGGCTTCCTTCATCGAACAGGCTTTTGTTGTTTCTTTGGGCAACGCGGGATCTAGTTATCTGCCTTTTTGAGATCTGGGCGATGGGCAGCGGTGTAAGTGAAAGAGTGAAAGAGATATGACCAACAAGGCCAAGCAAGGCCTTGGCTTTAAGGCGGGAGCGGGAATGGAGCGGACCTTTCATGACCAAGTTTCCCAGATCGGGGCATTCTGGTCGGTCATCTGTGTGGCGGTCGCGTCGGTGGAGTCGGAAGAGGCGCAATGATGTCGTTGGCGAGCGCTGAGACAGCCGCTAAGACGACATCAGGACGACCGTTTTGGGAGGCTGATTGGCTACAGATGATCGAGCAAGGGGGCAAAGTGAGGCTGTACCGCCCCAGGGAGCCCTTCCGCGTGCGCGGTGACTCCCATTTTGAATCAACAGAATCCGGGCTCCCTCTGGCGAATGCCTTTCTGCCGACGTTGAGCACCAGATCTAGGTTGTTGGTAAATTCGTGCTCTTCTATCGATACATCTCCCTGAATAAACCACACCAGCAAACAGCGCCCCGACAACCTCCATCAAACAAGACTCGCGGGCTCGCACTAGCTAACTAACGTGTAACAAGCTTATCGGCGATATCCCCGTCCTCTCGGATCCTGCGTGCCGGTTTGTTTTCTTGGCGCGGCTGGCACTCGCAGGGGGGCGGGTCCCGGAGACGGCAAAAGATCGACAGGGACCCTGACCTCGGCCGCGTCTAAACTGGCATTCTTCATGTGTGCAAGTGACGTAAACGTAAACATGGAACTTCTACCCTGCCTTCGTTGTACGGATTACTGTACTAATATATTGAAACCGCGAGTTAGCACGCACGGGCAAAGCCCAAGTCCCAGCCCGAGATGATTACATGCAAATGAGCGTCATTATTATGTCCTGCTCCTGGTCTGCCTGTCAGCCTGCATATGTGCTGAATCAGGTGACACGCCTTGAGAATTATCAGTACGCACAATGCTAGGTCAGTTCATCACGAGCGGACGTCCGCTTCATCACTACCACCAGAGCTCTAGATTAGTGACCAGATGATGGGCTTCCCAATTTTCCACCGTTGTTAATTTCTACAAACATCTCCTCTTCCTGCAATCCATCCCCTTGCCGGTATGTCTAGGTATGATAGGTATATGGCCACTCCGTTTACAACTGCTGCCTCCAAATAATCAGCCTCCCTCCCCCAGCTCGTCAATGCAAACAGAACCCATCGAATCAGAATCAATCCCTTGAACCGCTTCATTCTCGAAACTAACTTCGCTCCATCGCTAATGCCCGTAAGACAACCTTGAGATGCGTTTATAGGAACGAACAAATAAAAACGACCCCCTTCCTTCCACGTTCTTTCTTTCTTTCTCTCTTTCGTGGCTCTCCGAGGCTCAAGCACACAAGGTCATCCAGTCCGTGTCCTGTCCTCGTCTGCCGCTCGTGACCAAAATCCGCGAGATAATAACGAAAAAACACTTTCCATATCGAATCAATGTATGTAGGAGAGTTGTTACCATCCGGGACCACCACCCAATTTCAATCTCGTATCCCTTTGCGCCGTGATGTAGTGCATGACGAAGGACCAACTCCGGGCGGCCTCCAAGGTGCTAAGGGGCATCATCGAGAGCCCTCCGGTTTCGTCCCTCATTAATGATAGCTGAATGTGTGTGGTGATGTAAAGTCCCGGCAAAAAAAAAAAAGATAATAGACAATGGCAATTACAGCATCCAACTTGGAACATTGGTGCAGGGAAAAAAAGACTTCCAGACACGAGATTCTCAAACTGAGTCGGTACGCCGTAAACTCCAGGTGCTTCTCGCATGCTTTGTTCACCGGTCCTCGCCGCCTCTGGCCTTCCCACGTCTCCTAAAGAAGTCCATGACTCGCTTCGCCGCTCCGCTACTTCCCTCGTGGCCTCGGTAGTCATCCTGCTCATAGGCGTCCGTGAATCGCTTGTTCTTGTGAAGCACCGCTCCCCGATTGCCGCGGCTGCTGCCTACCGGGCGGCTGTCATGGCTTTCGGACTCCGAAAAGTCTCCCTGGTAGGGTCGAGCTCGCGGCTCGGTCGGGGGTCGACGCATATCGACCGATGATTCGGAACCGGTATTCAGGTGAGAGCCGCCCTGCATGTACGTTGGGATCGCATTAGGCCGTCTACCGTCCTGTTGCGTGGGCACATATCGGGTGTGGTACACGGGGCTCGAGTTGGCAGTATCCTGCTGCGGAATTTGTTCGTAAGGAGCATCAAAGTAGGGCTCGCTGTGGCGCGGCTCGTCATGGGCGCTGTAACCTTGCATTGGCCCGTGTCGGGGGTTCTGGATGGGCAAGTCCTGCTGAGATTCCGCCTCGGATGCCGTTGCACTACCATGGTCCTTGGCCACGCCCATGCCTTTCAGGGACGACAAGGCTGGCGGCACCAGAGAGAACCGTCGACGATCCTGCTTCTCGGCCTTGTCGCCAGAGCCTTGAGAACGGGGAATGCTGCCACTTCGCTTCTTACCAAGTCCTAGCGAGAAGGATCGGCGGGAAGCTCTTGAATCAACTGAAGGCCGCGGGCCGGATTCCTCTCCCGGGAGCATTGTGTTGGACAAGCTGACTGGAGGATACTTCCTCGATTTATCAGCTTGTTGCTCCGGCCGCTTCTTTGAACGGCCTCCGAAGATGGACCCGCTGCGACCCATGATTTTGTTGCCGAGATCGCCCAAAGTGTTGGATCTCTTGTGGCCCCTTCCTTCGCGCTTGGTCTCGTTCTGGAAGGTTGACATCTTCATCACCTTGGGAGGAACACTGCCCACCGCCTTGGCCATGTTCTCGTCGTCATCGGGATTCGAAGGCTGCTGGATTCGGCCCTGGGCGTTGGTGTCGGCAATGGTAGGAGGCGCGGGCTGTCCATAGTTGCCACGGGACTGCAGACCCATCGAAGCGGCAGACTGCATGGAACCACCTGTCTGCGGCCTAGGTACAGTACTAATGCCAGTCATGTACGCGTTGTCAGAGGTAGAGCGCGAGTCCCGGTTCGGCCTTGCAGGGGCGGGATTCTTGTGGGCGCTCTGCGGTCGTCTGGACTGTGTCGTCCTAACAGCATTGTCCTTCAACACTGGAGGCTCTCGAGGCAGTGGTTTCTCGGTCGCAGGAGGAACCTCGGGCAGGTCGATAGGCGCCTGTGAACCAGAGCGAGGACTGGGTTTCGAGGCCGTTGCGTCGGCGCCACGCTGGGTCTGTGTTGTGGGAGCCACGTACTCGACTTGGACAGTTCGGCGTTTGGCGTCCTTGGGAGTGCGTCGATCAGAGACCTCGGATTCGGGGTCGATGTTGCCATGAGTCTTGGCAAGTCCTCCAACCACAGGGGGATGAGACTGCTTGTGCTTGGAAGCTTCGCGGACAGAGGAGCTTCTGGCCATGGTCGGGGCGGCCTCGGTGTACTCCTCCGGAGCAACGCCTGTGTTCGCAACCTCGGAGGGTAATGTGGTCGAGCTGGTGATGAACTCGACAAGTTTGGCATATTCGCTCAGCCAGCTGTGGCGAGCAACCTCGAACAGGTCCGCTCGTTTGCGTGGGTTCGGAACGAGAATGCGGCGGAGGAGGTCCCTGGCGTGCGGAGTGACGTACTCGGGGAATGTGAGAGGAGTCGTCACGATGTACTTGTAGAGGAGGTTGATGTTGTCGCCCTCAGGGTTGGCAGGGTCGTCGTCGAAGGGCAGGTACCCGGCGAGCATCGCGTACTGTGAAAATCGAATGAGCGCCCGATTCCTTCGTGTAGACAATTCTCACCAAACTTACCAGAATGACACCGCAACTCCACACGTCCACCTTCCGCCCGGTGTAGAGGGAGTCGCTGACGACTAGCTCGGGGGCTGCATAGCAAGGGCTGCCGCAGCTTGTCTGCATCAGGTCACCTTTCCTGGAACCACTCGGCTTGATACGGTCCAGGCCCATGCGTTTCACAAACTCCTTGTCGGTGAGATTAAGCTCCTCCTCCCCAGTCAGCTCCTCGTGAGCATCAAATGTATTGGCAAAACCAAAGTCAGTGATGATGATGTTGCGGTTACGATCCAAAAGGAGGTTCTCAAGCTTGAGATCTCGGTGGACGATTCCCTTCTTATGAAGATATCCGACACCAGAGACCAGCTGTGCGAACAGGCGACGGGCAGCATTATCCCTGAGGTATCGATGATTCAAGATGTAGTCAAAGAGTTCGCCGCCGGAGGCGTACTCGAGGATGATGCCAATGTGCCTATCGGTCTCGACCTTATCAATGAGACGCACGATGTTGGGATGTTGGATACCACGGAGAATAGCGACCTCGCGATAAATCTTCGCAAATCGAGACGGGTTGCTGCCAACACTGTCCCTCTTAATAAGCTTGATAGCAACCTGTGCACCTCGTTAGCATAATGTTTGGGTAGAAACAAGAAACCAGAGAAGGAAAAAAAAGGCGAACTTGCCTGGACACTGCTGTCCTGCTTCCAGCCTAGCTTGACCTTGCCAAATTCGCCCTCGCCGATCGTGTTGCCCAAAATGAAATCGCCAAACTTCGTTGTACCCTTGTGGCTTCGGCTGTGGTCGTGTCGACTCCGTTGCCCTCGTCGTTCCTCGTGTTGATCGCCCGTCGCGACCACAGGGGGCGGTGCAGCATCGCCGTCGTCGTCCTGAGCCGTGGCATGATTCCGATCCCGGCCGTTGGCGTCCTGGGCAGCTGCAATGGCTTTGGTCAGGCTGTCAGTGGCTTCGTATATAGATCTCGAAGGCGTACTGTGGGCAGATCGGATAGGCATGGTGGTGGTGACGGTCTTGCCATCTCTGCTGCTTGCCCGGGCGACGGCATCGGCCTTGCTGCTCCGGTGGCCATTGCCGGAAATTGCTGCCGGGTCGCCGCGGGAGCCCGTTCGTGAAGCATCATTCTGGTCTCGCCGAGGAGAGTTGGACATCTTATCGTTCGAGTAGTGAGACCTTCGAGAACTCGCGCCCTGGTGGTTGGACGAGGTACGCGGGGGGGCGACGGGAGGCATGCTGCCGTGCCGGTCGGGGGTTGATGACTGAATGTCGTTGGGCGCGGACGCGGCGGTGGCGGTGACGGGGGAGCCGAAGCCGGGAGCTAGATGGTAAACAGGAGAGGGAGCACTGTCGCTCGTCTTGCGGGAGGGAGGTCGTCGCGAGGATGGAGAGGCGGTCGAGGTCTGCTGGGCATTGTACGCCTGGCTAGTAGGGGATGAGTGCGCCGGCCTGTACTGGCGGCTGGACGGTGTGGCCAAGGGAGACGAGGCCAGAGCGGTGTGTTGATGGGGAGCCGTTTGCAGGGCAGCCGACGACATTTTCCACGCCCAAACGCGTCAAAAAGTCGAATGCGAAGACGCCGTTGGAAAAACCCGTCAGCAAGAGACAACGGCGCAGGCAAGCAGAGGATTTTTGGTAGTGGCGCTCGAAAAAAATCCAGGCGGCGACGCGAATATGCAGGTCGAGAATACCTGGCAGTTTCAGACCACAAGTTTTCGGGGGGGAAGCGCAGCGCCTGGGGGCCCGGGGATAGACGCGGTTGGCGAATCGAGAGGCTCCGAGGAGCGGTTGTAAGCGACCAACACGGAGAACCGTTTCAAAATACCAATGAGCCCGATGGTCTGGACTATCTCATGGTGCGCGCAGAATCTCGATCGGTGATTTGCGATATCTCGGTATCGTTCGCTTTTGGGGGTTCCGAAAATAATGTGAGCAATGGTCGACGGGGCGCTGCACTGAGCGGGACGAACGGACAGACAGCGCTGGGCTGCAGGTGTCGACGCGAAGGCTGATTGGGATTGGTGGACAACGGGGACGCTGGATGTGTTGGCGGATGGTTGGTAACTATTGTTTTTTGTTGTTGTTGCGGCTGATTTGGCGGTGGTGTGGTGCTGCAGCTGCTAATTAACTCCCTTTTTTTTTATGGAGGCGACAGGCGATAGGCGACAGATGAAGGAGGCTGGAGAGGATCGGCACCCAACGCTCACCAAACGCGCGCAAAAATCGAACGCCAGGAAGGAGGATGGGAGACGAGGGGATAGGGAGATCGCGAGGAACAGGCGAGGCTGAAGGAGGAGGGGAATGGGTAATGGGTAAGAGGTGGATTAAACGGCGACGAGAACAGCAGATGGTGTGAGGGCCGGGTTGAGTTGGGGCCGCGCGCTCTCTCTCTCTCTCTCTCTCTCTCTCTCTCAAGGGTCAAAGGGTGGAGGAGGAGGAGGAGAATGATGATGATGATGAGGGAAGCATCAACGAAGGGGAATGGAACCGGCTGAATGAGAAGCCAGCCAGCCAAGCTAGTGATCCAATGCAATGCAAATGGTGTAATTACTTTGTAGCTTTCCAGGGACGGTATTGCTGGCAGGGCAAGCAGGAATAGCCTTTGGGTGGAGGTTGAGGAAGAACATCCAACCTGGAACCCGGACAAGACATCCACATCCGCCATCAGATCCATGGACCCGACCGACGCTCAAGACTCAAAGACTCGGGCGCCAGCGTAAAATTGACGAGATGAGGAGGCCCTTGGGCCCTGGGCTTTTGGGCTGCAGGTGTGGACCCCCCTTCTCTCTGGCCGTCTGCTGTTATCCACTGGCCGGCCGGGCACTGGCCATTGACCAAACTCGGCGCCCTCAGAGTGTAGCAGGACCTTACTAGTAGCTGGAGGTATTCGTTCAGTGGGTGAAATGTAGGTCGTCCCCAAGGCCCTGGGCGCCGTTGGCTTCACACCCAAACCTCATCAAGCCTAACACGACAGCGTCGTCCACCTCATCTAGGTGTCAATGCAGGGAGGGTCATCGCGACCTCTGGGTTTGACTGAGTACCTCTGGCGGGTACCTGAGCCAGGTACCGCTGCCCCAGAATCTGGCGCCCTGCTCCGGCGGAGCTACGCGCCGGCTGGTACCTTGAAGCCGTCGTTCCTGCAGGTACCGGGGTCGTCCGAAATACCCCCAAACAGCAACGCCAGCATGTAAGCCCCCCGTCACTCATCCCGTGATGGTCCATCAGGAGCTCCCCCCCATCCATTACCGGCTGGCATCACGTCCGTGGTTGATTATTTATTAACGGATGCAGCTCACGACTGTGTGTATGAGGTTGAGATACTTTGTGCTTTGTAAGAGATTTGACGACGAGAGTGAGTCTGACGGCCAACCTGAAGCGTGTTCAACTCTGAGCGACGGTGGCCGACCTGACCAGATGGCCTTGAAAAGAATTCCCCGTTGCTATTTTTTTTTTTTTTTGCGAATGACGACAATGGTCATGATGATACTTTGGTGACGATGAACGGACGTCCTGGATGGAAATTAACCCATGCAAAATGCCATAAGGCGCTCCCTTCCCCTCCCTTCGAGATTGGACATTATGCTCTACGTAGTACACACTGGGCCAACACTCGGCCAAAGCTTGCACCTTCATCACAAGTCCCAGGAACTGGATTCTAGATAATACGTACGTAGTTCTCCGCAATTCTGAGAAACTCTCCGAGTTCCCGTCGCCCTCCCTCCAAGAGGAGAAGCTACCTCTGAAGCTAGTCCGAGTTCCGACCAGCCCAGGACGTGTTGAGGGAAGCTCCCGCGGCTTGGTTCTGACGTCGCCCAGCCTAGTTCGGCCTGGCTGGAATTGGGTTTATTATACGGATAATTAGGCTCTGTGATGGGGCCCCGACAGGACAACGCCCCCGGACAACAATAAAGCTGGCCGCCACCCGCGATGGGGGGCTTGCAACACGATTCGATATTGTGTGCCAAATACGTGGGTTAACTAGCTTGGTTGATATGACTTCCAATCTGAGGCCTACCTACCTAGGTACCTACGACGGGCTCAAGGGAGAAGGGCGTCGTCCACTGCAGGCCACTGCCTTTGCTTCACTCAGGCTGTGCAGAAACGGCACGGCTTCTCTGGTGGGTATGTGACGGAGAGGCATTGACCAGTAATTTCGCAAGTGGGAATGGTGCTCTCGAGGAGGTGGTCTCAGCTTTTTTTCTTTTCTCGCTGGGCGCCGTGTCCGCGCTCCTGGTGAAGACACGGGATCTGCTCGGTCATGCCGCCAAATATCGATGCCCCGTGCTCAGGGGAAAAGAAAGGAAGAGAAAGAGAGAAAAAAAGGAGGAAGAATGCTCAAAGATAGTCTGACTGACTGCCTGACAGCCCGCTGGAAAATATGGACGGGCGCATGCAATCCAGTTGACTGCATCTTGGCTTTTGGGGGTTGAGCAATGCGATCTGCACAGGACATTTAATAATATAACGTTGGACCGTTGGCGGTTTCCCAGTTTTTGATATATACCCATGGGCAATCTGATATTGCTCTCCCACCCCATTGCGATTTTCACCCCATGACGAATCCCGTCTGTCATTATACTCTCCCCCTGAAAACCATTCTTCTTTCCATACTAAACCATTCTTTGCTCTTGCCGCGGCCACCCTGGGCCGACCTCCCCTCGGCAGCCCTCCCGCGAACCCTTTAACAAGCGAAAAAGGGGCCCAGCATGTTGTAATACCCGTCGTTCCCACTTGTTTCGAGAAGCTCGGGTGGAAGCAGAGCAGCAGCCGGAATCGTGGAGCGTGCGCTCGCTGCACGAGGCTCTGGCATCTGGCATGATTCCGGTGGGCAGATTCGCCTCGTCCATCTCCATCGAACCACAGGGTTCCGAGATGATTGATAGACAAAAAAAGGAAGAAGAAAATAATCCAGAAATTGTCTTTTTAACCCCACGTCAATTATGGGCATAAGATTCAGCTCGCCATTCTCCCTCTCTCTCTGTGTATGCTTTTCTTTAATATTTCCTCAATTATAACTCTCTCTGTCGTTGCTCATCCTCCCCGGCCGAGTTGTGAGTTGAGCCTGGGTTCAGGGGTTCAGGCACGACAGCATCATCCTTACATCCGATGCCTCCCTCACATGGGATTGCCCGGAACAGCTCGCCTGGATGCCCAACTTTGCTTTTGCTTTTGAATCGCCCCGGCTGCAAGTGGCAATTGATGGATATGCAGCATTCGTGCATATGTAATATGTCTTAATTACGGCGGTTGTCTTTCCCCGGAAGACATTCAGTCCGTGGCAGACCAACCCTCGGCCGCCATGTCATACATCGCCGGGTGATCCTCATCACTCACAAAGATCACGCATACACATGTCTTGACGAGTTGATTACGAATATCGGTATGCACCCCAAACAGCCCCCCTTCTGACCCCGGTTCGCAAGGTCCCTTTTCTGGATCCCGGGGTATCACTCCGTGGTCTCTTGTTGGGGTTTGGAATCGCTTATGGGCTTGCCCTGGACTAGGGTAGTCTTGTTGGGTTATCCATCTGTACTTTGTATAGAGCGTCTCTTTACTCTATCTTAACAGCCTGTTGCTCTGCAAAAAGCCACTCTCCAATTGATTGATGCCAAGGGTCAGCCATCTGACCATCCATCCCGAGACAGGGCTGTCCCTCTTTTAAACGACGTCTGAAACACCCTAATTTCCATCTCCGATTCTCTCCCACAATCTTGCCCCACGACCACTTGTGCGACGCTGGATGCAAGATGACATGTAACTAGGTATCTCTGCCAGAGGATGGAAATATTATTACTTACTGTCCATGGACCACCACGTACGATCGGGCGCACAGCAGCAAGGTCCTGTTGCTAGCTACCTAGCCCAGATCCGCACACGCGACCAGCATTAAACACCGGAGATGAGCTGCATTTTTCAACAACCAAGACAGGGATCTCGCTGACGTTGATCTGAGCCTGCTGGCAGGGTTACCAACTTGAGAAGGACAAGAGTTCAACCCGTCCATATTCGTTTCAGACGTCATCTCCCGGCGTCGTCGTCTCTAGGAAACAAGTCGACAACACAGATCTCACCAACAAGGAGCTTAGCCTCGATGATGTAGCGGCTCCTATCATCGGGGCAGTCAAACCTGGATTGGCCGCGCAACAAATCCAACCATTCGTCCACTGTTACGACGGGAACAAACCCACGGATACATATTATTTCAGCAACTATCTACCTTAGCTACGCCATAATAATACAGCTAACCGCCCCCCCATTGAAACGTGGCCGCGGGTTGAGCTGACACGATAGCCGCCACTGTCAACTAGGTATCCGACATCGTCCGTCTCACCAAGAAGTCATCAATGTTTTTTTTTCTTTCGTTTTTTTACTTTTGAACCCAAGCTGGTCATCAGCTGCGCCACTCATCCTCGTCGTTGTTTGGACACTGGATTCGTATCCCAGAGAAGGGATGCCAGCAAACCCAGCTGACGGATGGAGCAAATGTTGATTATCCTGGGCCAATAATGCCTCGGCAATATTGATGATTCCATGCTGCTCGCATCCGGTATCCCACTCGTAATCAACTACGGATACGGATGCAGCACGCACTCCTTTGCGATTGTGTTGCATAACATCGTCAATCGTTCGTCTCCAAGGCCAGAATAATAAACCCTGGTCGTGGCCTTCTCCATCATCATCCTCCTCCTCCTCCTCCCCACACCTCTTGACAGATGTGTCAGTTGTCAACGCGCTCGCGCGGGGAGCTCTCTGCTGCTTCCTGCATCCTGCTTCTCTGGGCCTCATTCTCATCTACCGACAATCTGCACAAGACCGTCTATCCCTGGTGTCCGTCTTCTGGAGGGGGGGGGGGGGCAGTTGTGCCTGTCCGGAAAGGCCCGGCATGCAAAAGTGCCACAAAAATCAACGCCCCGGGAAAAGAAGAAACTTGAGCTGCATGCGCCTGTTGCTGTGGTCGACATACGTTCAATGCAGGCATGTATGCTTTACGTCGAGTTCATGCGCTCTCGGATTTCTAGAGTTGCCCGGTACATGATCAAAGTCGCCTCCACCAATTTATACACATGCGTGGTAGATGAGGTGATTATAATAACAGATTCGGGTCCCGAATCATCGCGAATATGCCGCCTAAATGTTTGACCCAATACGCCACCCACAGATGCCACAACGCTTAAAGCTTAACAGAGATATTATAAGAATCCAAAGCCACGGCGACGCCCGTCACGGTTGCCATGTACGCGACCAAGATTGCAATGGTTTGGGCCGGCGTAGCGTCCAGCGTCCGGAAAGTCATGTTGACGAGACCAGTCAGTAGGTTGGCCAACAAGAAGACAGCCAGGCCGTTGCGGTTATAGGCTCGTATCACGCGGCTAGTCGCCTTCTCGTAAGCTTCCTTCTCGGACCTTGCATCTTGGGCATTGTAGAACGAGGGAAAGAATATGGTGTCAACCATGGCGAATCCCAGGAGCTGCAAGCTGTTGAACGCCACAACCCAGAGAACATAAGGCAGGTTTGCCATCCTCCGAGACACCGTCAAGCCGAATCCGTAGGTATAGCTCGTGGAGAGGAAGTAGAGCCCCGTCCAGATGCCTCCCCAGACAGCCATGGTCATCAGCAGTGTGTTCCTCTGGGCCCCAGGACTGGCGGTGCTCCTCGGCGGGATGTTCCGGGGCATGACAAACATGCCCGTGTCTTGGCCGGCAAGAAAGATTGCGAGGTATCCAAAAAAGCTAAAGATACCCTCTCGGTTCATGGAAATTAGGTCGGTCCGTGGCGCCGTCAGGACGAACGCCTTGAGGTTGGTGGTTTCAAGAAGAACTTGATAAGTGACGCTGACCAAGAGGGACAAAGCTGCGAAGGAAGGGATCCACCTGAGCGCGGCCTGGAAGACGGCCACAAAAGGAGGCAGAAACCCAAGCGTGAAGAAAAAGTTCCAGTGCATGCCGTACTCCGTCACATGCTCCGCGTAATCCAGGCCTTTGACGCTCAGCAGCCGGACGAATCCCAAGACCAGGAGGGGGATGGAGTGGCGCATCGAATGTAAGATCCTATCAAGTAGTGGTGTCGCGCGGCCTGTTGTACGGCCTACCGCCTTCTCTCGCAGCACTGGGCGGGCTGCCACAAGACCTCCTGAGAAGACAAAGGAACCGACACCCAGGTCCATCAGGGACGTGCCCCATGTCTCAACCTTGGCGAAGCGCCTAGGGAACAAACGGAAGTCGACAGCAAGGATTGCGACACAGGTGACAATCATCATGCAGCCCCGGAAGTTGGTGAGGAAAGGCTTGGTCGAGAGAACATCAAGCTGTCCGGCGGCCGCCTTGGCACGGGCATTTGGCGGTACCTTGGGCTTCTTCTTCCGGCTGATCGAGTTTGGGGGGAGCGTGAAGATGAGAACGGCGGGGAAAATCAAGAGGAGGTTGAGCAAAAGCGGCGTGTTTGAGTATAAGGTCGTGGAGAGGAGAATCACGCCAACATTGAGGAGGAAGTCGACGGCGAAGGCGAGGAAAGAATACGGCGCAAAGAACGACTGACGAGCCTGAAGAACAGACCACAGCACGAGGGATACCTATGGAAAAAGAAATTAGTTTCTTTCCAGGCCCAGAGCGCCTCTAGGGGTACCGACAACAGCAACGGAAGTGACATGGTTGATCTCTGCGACAGAGCCGCCAGACAAGTTGGACACGAAGTCCTCCTTTTGCTGCTTGTAGCTGGCGGGATCAGACATGGCCGGCTGCGGAAACTAGCAAACCTCAAAGCATGCTATAATTTCTCCAGGCTGCGTTGAGAACAAAGAAGGGCAAAGGAGAAAAGAGATAAAACGACACCTGGCAAAGTTGCGGATGAGGTGCGGAGGTCATCAGCCTTGCTGGCGATCCCCAGTCTCCGGTCGGGGGGGCACCTAGAGCCGAGACCGCAGCCGCATTACCCAGCCAATAGAGTGCGCCGGCTTCCGTGGGACGGCTGGCGTATCACGTGCTCTCTAACCAACTACATGCCTAGCACCTACCTACCTAGGTAGGCAGGTAGGCGCTATCTACACTCCTGCCAGCCTGTAGCGGCGTAGACAAACGGGATGGCGACAACTCCACGTTTCAGTCGTTCAATTTGTCGATACAGGCTCGTTTGACCTATCTCCTTGGTTGCGCGACGCCTCCTTCAGGCCTCCAGGCCGCCGAGCCCAACTAGAAGCGGGCTTGTCGCAGCGGACGCATACCTCCCGGCGCCTAAACAAGCCGCCTTTCTTTGTTCTCTTGCGTGGCAAACACGCACGCCTACTCCTGAGATCACTCCCCCAGCGCCAAAGGTTCCCCTTCTTTGTGACGGATTACAAAACTCTGATGAGACGGACCGCAAATTGTGACGCACCGCAATGGTCTGCGGCAAGAAGAATTGTTGGGTTGAGAGGCCGTCAGGTCTTTGCTTTTTTCTTATTTCTTGAGAGCCAAGCCATGTCATTCCATCCAATATAATGGCCATCACCCGCCAGCGATGAGAGCCGTCACCTGGTTCTTCATCGCCATCTTTCTTTCACCTTCTCTTGACTGGTGAGCTCAAGATCAATAGATTACCCTCTCCTCCGCACTTGCCCATACTGTTGATTTCGTCGTGCCGAATATTCCCTAGATCATCACCACCAAAGCCATGACAACCACCGCAACAGAGGCTCGTTCTCGTCCGGCGATCGAGCCTATACTGACGTCTGGGCCTGGCCTTTCCGATGGACCTCTCCAGCCCCGTTTTCCGTTCAAGAGTCCTGCTTGGTACGCATCACCGCTCTCGCCTCGCAGCTTGCCCCTGCCGCCATATCAGGAATCCAGAGACAAGCGCATGCGGGAGCACGACATGGCCGCTGTCGACCGACTGGGTTCGCGAAGGGTCGGCTCTCCCAAGTCGGCAGAGTCAAGCCTTCGTAACGTCTCCTTGAGGCCCATCGCGGAGCTAGCTCTCCCGTCTCCCAGTACGCTACCATCTCGGCGTTCTCCCCTCTCCGCACCCCTTTCCGCGTCTTCCGGCTACCGCAGACCGACCATCGCGGAGGAAACGAGGAACATGCTGCTCTCGGAACCAGATGGTGAGCACGGTGTTGATGAAGTCCACCCGTATTTGCGCAGACAGTCTGCGCCTGGAGGCGTGTTCCACGCAAGAGCCATGCAGCTCGCGCGGCAACGGGGACATCTCCTTCGACGGCGAGGCTTTGTTGGGTCGCCTCAGCCTTACGAGGTGGAACTATGGGTGGCTCCAAGGGAACTCCGTCGTCTCTCTACCATTGCCTCCCACTCAAACGGAGAGCCGCCCTCACCCTACCCCAAGGACGGACGCCTGACCACCCGGGTGATTGTCCATTCCCGAGGACAGAAGCCGCGGGTGATTACTCGCACGTTCGATGTGGATGAATTGCGAGCCACTCTCCCGAGGGCGAGCCCGGTTGATCGATGGGGCTCAGGTCGACGTGCTTCAGTTGCGGCCTTGCAACCTCCAGCCGCTTCCACCCAACCATCGTCTCCCGCATTCGCCAGTGAAAGACGCCACTCATACAGCGCGCTTCCTGGGCCGGATTCGCATGGCCTGCCAGTTCTCGATAGAAGAGGCTCCCGCCAAGAGCTGCCCCCTGTTGCCATGCGTGAGTTACCCTATACCTGCAAGCTGTATTTTCCAGTTCATGTTCATCAACTCCTCGTTCCGTATTGGATTGACTTCTGACTGCTTGTAGATGCCGAGGACGCTCGCATGTACTTCCCAGTTCTTCATGCTGTCATGCTCTCAAATCATGTTCGTCCTGGTGATATCATTGAGCTTCCACTCCCACACCCACGGGCTTGGCCCGACACTCTCGACTACATTTACACACGTCGAGTTGCGCTCACGGATCCGATCAAAGAAAACATTGTTTATCTGGGGGGTAAGGTTGACGGAAATTAGTGTTCTGAAATTCAGGTGATGGCCGGTTGTGGTTGGAAGTGAGGTAGTCTGGGTGGTGTCTGCTGTTAGCCCCAGGATGGAAAACGCAAGGGCACGGGAATAATCCTTTGATCTCTTTCTATTCACATATTTTCATGTAATCAGCATTCCTTTGACGCGTAGTCCTAGCAAGTCGATACGTTGCATGCTGCTTCCCTTTGTCGCAAGCTGAGGTAATGTTCGACGTCTGTTGCTCCCAGCCGAAAGGGTTTGCTTCTTCCATAATTGTCTAATATAATCTACAACCTTATTATCAACTTCCTGAGTCCCGCGTGGTTCCGACTGCGAGGAATGGTTCTGACATTGCCCCCTGATGGAATGGTCACAGTTCTTGTAATCCATATCGGCCACCGAGTTGTCAAGTCGAGGGACCGGGTTCGTTCAGGGCTGCGAGCTCAAAGACTCAGTACCTGAATAGCGGGATGACAAACTTTGAGGCCGCGAGTTGAAGGGCAGTTTATTACAGAAACCGACGGAAATCATCTACATGGACAATGCTTATGAATCTATATACCATCTCCTTAGGTGTGTGAAAGCAGCAGAGATCAACAAGGTAACGTTCGGTACCTTGGATCTAGGTGATAGTAGCAAGCTTGTGAGTAGCTTTATGATATCTGTGATACATCATGTCCTCCTTGTAACCAAGGAAACTGCACATTGCCGTGTATCTGCCGTGAATCATAAATGACATGTGGTTGGTTATTCGATTGGCTACTCCAATGGTTCATTCACTCTTCCCCTCCCTCCTCGCCGATCCCCCAGACATGGCGTAGAGGAACCTCGGGACAATCCCGTCCGAGACAACGGGAGATTGACCATGAACGAGTAGGGGCGCCAGCCAAAACCAACCTCCGGACGATGGGAAGGCCAAGGTACAGGTTTTGTTGACTCGTGATGTGTGGGAAAGCAGGTTATAGTATGGCATCATCGACTTTGAGGACTGAATCGATCTGGGTGCAATATTCACATGCTTGCAACTAGTATCTTGATGTTAGGACAGAATCACAAGATGCTCCTGACTTACCAGAGACTAAAAGCCTCTGTTGACAACTTTAGCCTCCTCCCCCACAAGCTTTTTGGTCGCGTCTCCGCTCCGACACGAACACCCCCAGCATGACAATTTTGTGTGGCCAGTGGAGAGAGAGGGAGACGGCGTGCTGCAAGCTGCTGCAAGCATGGCCTGCAGCATGCACGCTCGGACGGGCATCTCTAGGGGCACACCCCCGGGGCATGTGGGTGTGGGAGCTTTTTAGCCCGGCCCGGTTCGGAGAGGTACATGCTTCGGGGCCATGTTCTCGAGGTTAGCGCAGCCTGGCTTGCTGGGCAATCGAGATTGAGGGTGGTGGAAGACGAGGCAGAGTCGAAGAGTCGACTCAGCACGATGGAAGCATCGCGCCATGCTACTACATGGGCTTTCGAAGCATCCATCTGGTTGTCATCGAATTACTCGCTGGTCTGCGAGGTTGATCAAACAAGCTCAGGATGGGTGGTGCACGTATGTAAGCGAGCTCTTCATGGTAGCAAGGGTAGAGAGTTCTGTCAAGGGTTTATGGTCCGGCCCGGCGGCTACTGCGGCTTTGGACAAGGTCAAGCGCCAGCCTCCGAACCATGGACGATGACCGACCGCGTTCCGACTGATGGTAAGCCGCCGTCTCAGCCCTCGGGCGCTCCCCTCCCCCCTCTCGTGCAAAACAAAACGGTGCTCTCCGTGTCCGCACAGTACCGTACCTGCTCCGTACGGCAACAGCAGGGTGTAGGCGTGCGTCATATCGTTGGGCTCGCAGACTAGCAGACAAGCGACCAAATGCTAGCTTGAGGAAGCATGTGTGAGAGCGGAGGAGAGAGACAACGAGTGTGGGAAACCACCTTTCTGGGTTTCGCAAGCTGGCCAACAAGGGGCGGATTGAAAGGCCCTGCAGGGTCCCTTGGTCTCGTCCCTTCACGAACAGAGGCGTTTCTTTTCTTTGTTTCGGACAGAGAACCATGAGTCTGGATGTCCAAGTTGACGCAACCATCTCGCGGCCCTCGCATGATCGTATCGAGCTCCCGAACGCCGGCGCTTCAACCGGAGGGTACGGAAGAAGTTTTGGGGGCAGAACTGTTAGTACCACTGTGCCTGACGGGGATGTTTTGTCGTTGGCGATGGGCGACGCCTCCGGCCGATAGCGACCTGCAGCTAAACACATGGGGATGCCCGCAGGGTGATGGAGCAATTGGAGCCAGCAGATGGCGATCTAAGGCCTGCGGGCAAGAGGCGAAAATCGGGTTCGCGTCGACCGGGGTTGCGGGTTTATGCCCGACCCTGCGCTCCTCACTTTTCTTTTTTCACAATTGTGGGCTCCTTGTTCCTGGACGAGCTTCGGATATTTTGGTGGGTTGAGATAAAGATACCGCCCAGAAATTGGTGCCTTGCGGGTTCGTAGATCCCGCCTGAGGCAAAATTTCTGAACCCCTCCTCAGGCACCTGCCAGCCTGCGTCCTTCACTTTTTGGGTTTCGTCGACTTTTGACATGTTTCGATTCACATGGACCTAAGAACGAGTCAATCAGTCAACCAATCAATCGTCATTGGACAACGAGCAAGTTGCATCTTGCCTTTCATCTTTCCAGACTCACATCCTCTGCGGCCTCCAACGACTCGCGACCCCCCCAGCAGGAGCCACAGAAGCAAGGACATGCTGCACGACGAGCACGACGAGCACGACGAGCAGCAAAAGCCAAGCCGCATTTGCCTGTGGATAATCTCGTCGTCTCCCAGGATGTCCCCATTCCGCATTCCAGTCTGCATGAGTTCCCAACAACCTCGCCCAAGCCTGTTACAGGAAAGATGGCGGTTCGCCTGGCTAATACTGCATCACATTCCGTTTTGGCGAGGGATTTTCTCGTGCATCGATTATCCTGCGAATAAATGCTTGCTAATCCCGCCAGGACCGTCTTCAATGTAACTTTGCAAACACCGTTTCAACTCCAAGGGACTCTCGAACCCCGCTACCCCGGTCCCTTGAAACTGCGGTTGAGGCTTTGCCGTCCCTGGACTGGCCTGCTCCGTGCCATCCCTGTCGCTGCCGATGGATGTCCGAGCTCCCAGACCCACGACGATATCGCTGTCGAGGAGGGGGGAAAGGACTTACTGACCAGGGTCCGAACAGGGCAGGTCTCCAGACCAAGATGAGAGTTCAAGACAAGCTGATGTGATGTATCAACACAACCTGTTGAAACGGCACAACCAGTTTGCCCAGTGACTTCGTTTTCATGTGGCTAGCCGTCCTTCGTGGGGCCAGTTTGCGGCCGTGACACGTTGGATTTGAGGAGGGGAGTGTGAGTGCAGACCAGGGACAATCTCCCGTTGTCATCAAGGTTGGCCGTGCCGCTGAGTCTGGATCTGCAAACGATCACATCAACAAGACCCTCCTCATCCCGGAGGATTTGCATCCAGGGACCTGCGTCTTAGATGATGCAGGCCAGAGGCCGGTGAGGGGGCGTGACTGTGGGGGAGCTCTGTAGCTCTTTGCCTAGGTCGGTACCACGGGCATGCACTGGAAGAGGACCCTTTTGCGGGATTACGTGCTTCTCTGAGATATACCTCGACGCACCAAGATTGACGTGTTCCTCGTGGTGGATTTCAAGGATGGGACCT
Source organism: Fusarium albidum (assembly GCA_013618265.1). Lineage (NCBI taxonomy): Eukaryota > Fungi > Ascomycota > Sordariomycetes > Hypocreales > Nectriaceae > Fusarium > Fusarium albidum. The sequence continues at coordinate 30,017 of JABFEP010001035.1, forward strand.
CTTATACGGCTGCCCGTAGCTTTAGCGACAACACCACGGGCGCCATGTTTACTAAATCTAGATCTCGAGCTCCTCCACACAACGACCATGGGGGTGGCTTACGAGGTCTACCCTGGCAGGTGCTCGAAGCAACACGCAATGCCCCCAGCAAGCCATCTTCAGTATCTCGCCTGCACAACCCGGAAGCCAAGATTGCGTTCAAGACATACATACATACCCCATACTCCAGCATTGATCGTGTGCCCATGCCACCCATCAAGTCGAGGCGGTCCAATTACAGTCATGGAGCGTGTGCTTGGAGCTGTTGCGTGCAGACAGAGACAGAATCCAAGGCAGGCAAAAGGCCAGAGAAAGAACCAACATCAGCACCTCCACGGTCTGCATCGTGCAGAGGAACCTTCAGTGGCCGCCGCCACTACCACCACAATGACTCTGTCTGTGCGTGCAGCAGAGGAGGGGGGGAAAGAGACGACGAACGACAACGAGCTGACAACAAACAGCCGCATCGGCCAAGGCCACCCAACTAGAGATGTAGGCGCCTTGATGAGTCAAGTCTCACAAAATATCTATCTGAGTGGATAGCAGAAAAACCCTGCGCCCATGGGCCAAAGAGAAGAGCCGTCCAGGCCGTCATACCTATCAAGCCAAACGAAGCTGCAGCCGATCCCACACCAGATATGCTTGGCTTGGCCTCTGCCAAAGCCCTGGTTCTAATTGGTGTCCTGGCGTCTTCGTCTCTGTCAAGGACGCGAACCACTCCCCCCCTTCAAACCAGCCTCATTACGTACCCATTTCGCACCCGTCCTTGACGATTCAGTCGCGGCAGCGTTGAGACACTAGCACAACAACCTGCTTTCTTCATCCACCAGAGTCGGTAATCAGCCCTGTCTTGGTTTTTGGTCCAAGAGGAGGGGAAAGCGGAGCCCGCGATGCAACGATTGCGGGGGGTTTCCAGGTTGTCGATGAAGGAGAAGAAGCTCCCCTTGTCCGCCGCAGCTCATCGCGACAAAAGCTAGGGCCCATGTCCCATGTCCCATCCCCTCCCCTGCCGCAGGGATTGCAAGCGGCAATGGGGCAGAAGGCAGGCCGCAAATGCCAGACAGAGCAAAAGAGGGTGTTGCTCACAGACCACCTGCTGAGGCTTTTGACTTTGGATCAGTCGACTCGCATTGCCCAACGGGGCAGGACCCTTGATATCTCGGGCCTCATCGGTGCTCAGCGTTGTCCGTACACAGTAACTTTTTAACTTTGTGGCGACCTGTCTCGTCATCATCGGGCACTTGTGAGATGTGAGATGGGGTGAGACAGCTTGGGGCTCTAACTAAAGATAGCAACACTCGATCCACGACCTTGTTACTGTACCACATAATACCTACTGCTCTCCAAATCCCCCCCCCAAAAGGCTTGGATGGACGTGAACCACGGTTGATGGATGGTGCTGTGGATCGTGGTGCATCCACCAGACAGACAGGTGGTACAGTAATGATCTGGAATAATTACCATCTTGGCTAGGGCTGTCATCACTACTAACCTTCAAGCCATCATCTCCTAACTTCTCCGTACTTGCCGAACGGATACACCACATTGAATCTACAGTCTCAGAGGTGGGCTTTTCGAGGTGGGCCAACGAACGAGGCTCCCTGGACATTGGACAATAATGTCCGCGTAATGGTTCTCACACACACACACACACACGCATGTCAGACACATTATTCTATCAGCAGCAACTTCACAAGCAGAGCAGAGCAGGAGCGTTGCCTGAATGAGGAGTCAAGTATTGATGGTACTACTACTCTCCAGTTTCTATTGTTCAAGTATCTCACTTGTCTTGGATGTTGCCCGCCCCAGTCCGATTCCGAGTCTTTGCCCTTTTGGATCCTCCGTCTGGCCAACCATATTAGAAGAAAGGAACAAAACGGAAAATGAAAAGCCGCATGGTCCAACCCGTTCCCAATTTGTTACAAGACAAGAGACGACTTGAGCTTGGGGTTCATCAGCACTGCCTTGGACTGCTCCGCCCACCAAGATTAGGTCCAGAAAAGCTCGCCATCAAAGGATAGGGTGTCAGAACATCGGCCTTGGAAGTGTTCCATTCCGTGCCGGGCGACACCCTGTCAAGCCCCCCCTTCAGCGGCCATTGGCCGGGAAAAAGCGTCTCATCG
>JABFEP010001036.1:0-34316 GCA_013618265.1 Fusarium albidum
AAACAAACAAACAAACAAACGTTGCCGTCACCCATCCACGGCCAGCTACCCCCACACCCGCCGCCAATCAAGGCAACCGGGTTCCGATACCTGTATGCAGGGCTTTTGTGGCTGCAGCCGGTCAACAGGCTGTCAATTTGAGCGGCCCTTGTCATGTTCAGCTGGATACAGACCAGTCGGTCAGACGGCAAAGTGAGGCAAAGGTACCCGCTCTAAAGCCGACGGTAATCATGAGATGCACGGCCCAGGGAAGGGGATAAAGACCCCGAGTGGCGCTTGCTTGCCACCCTACTTATTTCCTTCACGAACCCGAATCCGAGGCTTGTGACCAGCCAGCATGAGCCTGCAACCCCCACAGTTTGCATTCAAAACCTTTGAATACGAGCCTCTTCCAACTCCATCATCGATTCGCCTCTTATCGCTGTCCAGACAGAGGGGCAACGGACCTGCAGTATCCGGAAGGCCCCTCATTGAATGTGCCTTGAGGACTGTAGACCTCGCCACCTCCCCCGTCTACACAGCATTGTCGTACACATGGGGCAATCCTTCCAGGCCACCAGCCGATCCGACACTCGACGACTACTCCAGCACTCATCAGTGGCCGTTGGCTGTGAATGGCAGGGTGCATTTCGTCACGCGTAATCTGTACGAAGCTCTCCAACAGTTCTTTTTGGACAACGCCACCGAGGTCGACCGACGTTTTCCCCCTTTTGACAAGACCACGTTGATAAGGGCATCTGGGACGAATGACCTACAGAGGGTCCTTCACTGTCTTCGTCTAGGAGCCGATGTCAACGTGCAGGACTGTTTCGGCAAAGCGGCGCTACACTATGCCGCCGAGAATGGACACCCCGAGGTTGTGAATCTCTTGCTGCGGTACGGCGCCAACGATAAACTACACACCTCGAGGGGCCTCACTCCGCTACAGACGGCACTGGATTCAAAGCGTGGCCAGCATCAAAAAGTTGTCCACGCCCTCCGAGATGCCGAATCGTTCGAGAAACGCCAAAGAGCTAGACCGGTCCACGCGTGGCAGCCTGGACCTCACGCGTGCGACTTGTGGATCGACGCCATCTGCATCAACCAAGATGACACACAAGAGAGAACCGCCCAGGTTGCTCTAATGTCGCGAATCTACTCGGCTGCCAAATCTGTAGTTGTCTGGCTAGGACGCGAAGACACGGCAAGCCAGGGCGCCACAGAAGCTCTGCAGGGCCATGGAGTCTCGGAGAGGCAGATGAACGATATCAAGCAGCTCATTGGTCGATCGTGGTTCACGAGGAAGTGGGTGATCCAGGAGTTCTGCTTGCCTAGAGAAATCGAGATGCGGTGCGGCGCCTTCAAGGTCAGCTGCGAACGCCTCCTAGAGTACGACCTGCAGCATCTGTTACCCGCGCTGGGGGCTTCTGCATCGCCCGCCACAAAGATTGAACAGGGAAGAAAGGGGTTGGGACTATGGGATGTCTTGACTCTGAGGCGATGGTTCGACCAGATCCGAAATACTTCGGACGATATATCGCCCCCGAGCTTGCCCGCGTTGATTGCCCTCACATGGCACTTCAAGTCGGCAGATCCTCGAGACAGGATATTTGCGCTGCTTGGAATCGTCAGCAGGTATCCTGTCGAGGATACTCCCTGCGATATTGTGGCGGACTACTCGAAACCAACCGACGAGGTATTTCTCGAGGCAGGGAGGCTTTTTGTCGAGGCCAAGGGCAGAAACGAAATTCCCCACTGGAGCAGAAACCCAGAGATACTAGAGCCACTCGAGGGTCTGTCTTTTGTCCAGCATGATGAACCGGGCCCGTCGGGAACCAAGCCGTCTTGGGTGCCAAACTTCCATCTGGACCTGAAAATGGCCAGGCTCTGGGATCGTCGATTTTGCGCCAGTGGCAGAGAGTCGCGAGGTACCATCTGGCCTTCAGATCGGCGTTTCCTCAAGGTAAACGGGTACCTGATCGACAGGGTAGCTGATACAGCACTTGGGCAAGCTCAACCATCTGCTGCTTCCCCAGATATAGGGTCGTGGTTCCGCTTGGCGTTGGGTCTTGAAGTGCGGTATCAAAAGACCCACAATATGAGCCGGGTCGAAGTTCTATGGCGCACTCTGATGGCCGACGACATGGGTAATACGCAGCCCTTTATCGCAAAAAAGACCTTTAAAGAATTTATTTGCGAGCATATGCAAACATGCGGGGAGGATACTGCCCAGTTCCTCGACGAGCTGCGTGTCCACGACTACACTCAGTCTCTCCCGAGTCTGGAGGAGATTCACCGCCTCAGAGCGTCACACAATGCCGACCTCGCTCTCATCTATCACGTTGCTGAGCGGGCATTTCACGCAAGCTTCAGTAGATTCTCTTCTCATCGGCAATTGTTCCGGACCTCACACGGGTATCTGAGCCTCGGTTCTCGTTTCACCACATTGGAAGATCAGATATGGCTGATAGAAGGTGCCCGTACGCCATTTGTTTTGCGGCCACTGACAGATGTACAGGGGAGGGCCTATTTTCAGCTGGTTGGAGAATGCTATGTACACGGCATTATGCACGGGGAGGCGGTGGCTAAAGGAGACATGTCTTTCATATCGATCGAAATACAATAGCTTCATGGGCTAGCTGAATTAGACATGAGTTGTGAATCTAGTGTCGTAGGGCTCTAGCCTAGTTGAAAGACTCCTTCTTCCTTGAATCAGTCTCTTGAGAGGGATCGGCGGGTCTTGAGCCAGGTCCGGACCGTCCCGCCCGGAGAACCCCCACCCTCAGGTCTTGCGGATGCCCAGCCAGCCACATTATTGATCCAACGTCAATAGTTCTGGATCCCAGGCGATAGTCTGGCGTAACCTGAGACAAGAGAAGCTGCTTGTGACAAGAGTAGCGGCTCGGCCGAAGTGATGGACGATGCCGTTGGCTGCATTACCTGGCAGCTGATATCTGACATGATTTTGCCCCTCATCAGCAGCGGTTAACCAAGCCAGGCTGGGTGCCAGGTCCTGGAAAGGGCAGTCATGTCTTGAACCCCACCTTTGCCAAGGAGTCGAGATGCTGATGGACTTTGTTCAGCTAGCCTCATGGTGATGGGGATTGCCGTGTGAACCATATGCTGTTGAGTAAAGTCTATATATGAAACGATCTCCCAAAGGAGAGTCATGTTTCTTATCCCTCAGTCATCTTCACACTTAGTCTTGACCTCCACCCCCATGCCTGAATCAGGAACCTACGGCATCAAGGGCCTTCCCCTGCCCGCAGACGCCATCAAGCGCACCCACGAGGTAGACGGCACACACGATGGCATCCCCTACGTTGAAGGAATTCCAGTGCGCCACGAGATCTCGGCCCTTGCAAACTCCAGGGACCCCGACCACAGACGGCAGTGGACGCTCTTCGTTCTCGCCCTGGAAAAGTTCAAGCTCAAGCCGGTCGAGGAAAAGCTCTCGTACTTTCAAGTTGCTGGGATTGTAAGTTCTGACAATCGCATGTGTACTGCTCTAACATGGCTCCAGCACGGCTATCCAGAAGCTCCCTGGGACGGGGCACCTGCTCCGAGGGAGGACCCCGAGGCTCCCGGCCTGGGAGATCAGCCATACGGCGGGTACTGCAACCACAACGGTCTAAACTTTCCAACCTGGCATCGGCCGTACATGGCTCTCTTCGAGGTGATTCCTGTCTGTTGAAGTCATTGCCATGTGGAGACTAATAGTAGCAGCAATGCATCTGGGACAACATGAAGGATGTCATCGACCACTGGGTGTCCAAGCACCGTCTTGCAGATCCAGAGCTCTCGCTTTGGCTCGCCTCCAAGGACAAGTGGCGCATGCCGTACTGGGACTGGGCCCGCAAGCAGAGCTACACAGAGGACTTTGCCTACCCGCAGGTCCTGGTGCAGGGCCCCGTGCGCATCTGGGTCCCAGACGCCGTGAAGGAGTACTACCCTCCTAGCGGGCTCTACGCCAACCCCTTCTGGAGCTTCGAGAACCCTGAGAAGGACAAGTACGGGCATCCGCTGCCGTTTGGCAAGATGCCCAAGGGGAAGAGGGACTGGAACATTGAGGATAACCCGGTGACGCACGATGCGGCGCCGCCTCGAAACGACAAGGACAAGCAGTGGATGCCGGTAAGTTGAACGATATGTAATGAGACTTGTGCTGACGGGACCAGTGGAGTCTTGCCTCGGGTACCAGCCGGTACGGCATCTTTGTGAACCCGACAAAGCAGAGATTCAAGGGCCTCGAGGGCGTCAACAACCCCTGGGAAGCAAACAGGCAGCTCTCGAGCATGACGTGGTACCCTCTCACGGACAAGCAAAAGGACGACAGGGAGCACCACACCGATCCCGGGTTCAAGTGGAATCCGGGAACTCTGGCGGATTCGGTCAACCGCATGTTCTCCGAGGACTACAACAGCACCTGGGGGCAGTTTGCGTCGACAAAGTGGATCAAGGAGGGCCATGGTAGCGACACGACTGGGTTCTTGTCACTCGAGTACATCCACAACAATGTTCACGTGAGTGGTGCAGAAAGCTTGAGGGATGGAATTGACCGTCAACTAGAATATCGTGGGGGGCTCTGATTACAAGGATGGTGTTGGACATATGAGTGACGTACCTGTCGCCGCGTTTGACCCCATCTTCTGGCTTCATCACACGTAAGTCGCCCGCAATACCTGGAGTTTACTACTCTGACAACCGAGTACAGCCAGATTGACCGCCTCCTGGCCATGTGGCAGAGCCTCAACTGGAAGCGTTGGTTCGACACCAAGGAGCCGGACTCAAAGCAGCCAGACCCCGAGGAGCCTGGCTCTAAGGGGCCTGACTCGAAGCAGCCTGACCCCGAAGAGCCTACACTCAAGGAAAAAGTCAAGAACGTACCCGACGACACGCCAGACAGCTATCTGTACCCCTTCCACGACAAGGACAACGGAGACCCCGACACCGATGTCTGGACGGCGAACAAGTGCCGTGACTGGACTGTGCTGAACTACCAGTACGACGATCTGATGGATCTGTCCAAGAGGGCACTCAACAAGGACCAGACGCTCAACGAGAAGCACTTCAAGCGTCTCCTCCGAGCATACATCAACGAGATCTATCCGTGCACCGAGAAGCTCATCTGGTCCATCGACGAGACCCGGGGCATCGACATTCCCAGGAACCTGAGGCCGACGGGTCCCAACCACACCAACCTGTGGCACGACTACATCATCAACGTGGTCTACGACCGCTACGCCCTCGGAGGCCGCTCCTACACCATCAAGTTCTACCTGGGGGGGCCGAAGAACGTGGACAAGACACGCTTCGAGCCCCAGAACCACGTCGGCAGCGTCTACACTTTTGGCGGCGGCATCCGAAGCACCGACGAGTCATGCTCCAACTGCAAGAAGCAGGCTGACGCAGGTATCCTCTCATGTGCACAGGTCCCCTTGACGATCCAGCTGCTGCACCACGCTATTGATGGGGTCGCAGACCATCCGCTCAAGGACTTTGAAGACGTGGGTGATTACTTGGGCTTGCACCTCCGCTGGAAGTTTATCGCCTTTGGAGGCGTTGAGCTGGATGAAGAGGACTTGGGGCCGTTTCACAGGACAAAGATTACTGTTTATCGGGGAATTGGCAAGCCGCAGCACGTCACTGTAGAGGCTCAGGTGTTGAAGAACGTGTCTGTCTCTGCTGTGAATGCATTGGTGGCTGCGCCGGTCATGGATCCTGTCGTTTCCGCTACGAACGGCGCTGTCGATAAGCCTGTCATTGCACTGCCCCCTGTCTACGAGAGCAAGGGATACGCACCGGTGTCAAAGGCGACGAGGGGAAAGCCATTTGGCTACGAGGGCAGGGAAGCTGCGTCGTAATTTTGGGAGGAAACGGGGAGACCTAGTGTCAGTTATTGGCGCCAGACGCCGTGAATCATTTACTTGCTTGACTGTGTTTATAATTATCAACATGTCCTTAATAGGGTGAAGTTGCACTATAGTTCACAGTTGGCCTGATGGTGTGCAAGTCTTGGCATGTTCAATGCAAGGCTAACTATATACCGTATTCTATATGTGTCGCGGTACGCTGTAGATACAACATGACCAACTTATAATACAAGAATCATTCCACAGGTAGTGTTCATCCGAGAGCCCAGACGTATAGACAGTCCATTAGGCAGAGCGAGCAAAGCGAGACTTGGACTTCCATCCCCACGCAGAGACATCCCGCTTGCTCATGGCAGCAACACTCTCGGCATAGTCACTGGTGCCGTTGGAAGGGTCGGCGTCAGTAGCCTCGCAGGTAGGTCCAGACTTGAAGCCGCCGAGAGCGCCGTCGACGGGGAAGAACTCGCGCTTGTCCTGGGTAGTGGTGACCATGGTCTCGGCAGCCTCCTCGGTCCATCCGTTGATAAAGTCTCCGTGAGCGCACCAGGCAGGACCGCAGGCAAGCTTGAGGGGGGCGGTGCCGGACCATCCGTCGGGGAGAACCTTGCGGAGGTCCCAGCGGATGCTGAAGCGGAGCTGGGGCATGGACTTCATACCCTCGGGGCACCAGTTTTCGGTTCCGTGGTCGCGGCTCTTGTAGGCAGTCTCGAGGGTATCGGGGTTGACACAGGACGGGAAGTAGAGCAGCTGCTGGAGATGAGTCTCGCAGGTGGCGGTGGGGAAACCGTTCTCGTCAAGCTCGCTCGTCATTCCCTCGCAGGTAAACTCGGACTTTGCATCGGCAATCATCTGGTCAGGGGTCGTGGCCTCTGCATTGCCAGCAACCATCTTGAGGTCCTGAGGGATGGCAATCTCGGCAGGAGCCTCGCCGAGGTTGTAGTAGGCGCTGAAGCGGGAGATGCCGATGGGCTGGTAGGTGCTTCCCCCGTCGGTGGTGTACAAGGGGGTGGGGACCCAGTAGACCGACAGGTCGTTGGGGTTCTCGGCGTTGGTGCAGCCCTGCTGGAGCTCGGCGCTCGTCTTTGTGTCGACGGTGACGGCGTCGGAGCCGAAGAACGAGTGCAGGTGCGACTTTCCGTGCTCTCCGGGGAACACGATGGGGTCGATGTTCTTGAGCATGAAGGGGGACGCGACGTTGACGATGGTGTAGGCGTGGGCGGCTGTGGCGAGCAGGCCGGCGGTCAAGATGAACGAGGACATGTTGGAAACGATTGAGTAGTTTAAAGAATGAAAGAGTTGTAACGATTGAATAAATGAAGAATAAAGGTGGCAATCAATGCCAAAGAATGAGAAGAAACAAGTGAACGAGACAAGCACAATGAGAAGGATGAAGACGAGACGAGAAGCTACGATACCTGAACCTTTATAAAGGAGAGAAAAAGAAAGGCCGCCATTTCCGGCATACATGCCGATGTGACAACCGGAGTGGGTTGTGGATTCCACGAGTGATTGGTTACCGTTTATCTTGAAACCCTAGCATATGGTTGGCAGACTGTTTTGAGCGTATTGAAACATGCCTGAGTCTTGGCTATGGTCCATGCCTCTACGCGTATAGATCCCTGTGTGTGAAGCTTTCGAGGTCGGTTGACTGTTGAGTACATACGATGGATGGATTGGTTCCATCTTTGTCTGTGATCAGGATCTTTTCTCATGTCTGGCTTCTCAGTACCGTCAACAATATTCACCTGGTAAACATCCCAACTTGACCCCATCCCTGGACGCCCCAGCTGTGAGGCCGTGCAGGCCAGGGTCTGTTTCAGGGGGGAAACAAAGCTCGCTTAACCCCATCACCGATGAACCTTAACAGGCGAGCAATTGTTTATTCCAAGTTCTCGGCAACCCAGACGACCAGGCTAATAGAAAGGACGACCAAGGAGTTCTTCAGCCAGTTTGATATGCACATATGTCCACCAGCAAGTGCTCCGAAGTGTTCAATAACTTTGATTTTGACCGAGATTATACAAAGAACCACAGGACCTTGCCTTATGCCATGTTTCAATTAAGGCATGTTTGCTGGAATTCCGCCTATCACAGCCCCGAAACATTTCTCAGCCGCCCCCTCGGTTTCCCACGTTGCAGCACTAAGAATAAGTCCTGCTGCAGGTGGAGCATCAAGGACAAGACCCATTTCATGCGGTGGAGGAACCCCAGTTAAAGGGTCGAGATGAATGCCAAGGCCCTCCTTCAGTCGCAGCAGTCGGGCAACGTCCCCTTCTCGCTGACTGAATTGAGAATCCCCATTAGAGGATGGATCCTGCAAGACGCCACGCGGTTCAACAGTGCAGGACAAGTCAGGTTTGACCAGTTGCGTTGCTAGATTGATCGCTTGGAGTTGTGTTCACTTTCATATCATAGGTGTTATATTATAATATCTACAGAGAAAGCGACTACGTGTATAGTGAGGTCAGAGACGATGGTATGCACTAGTTGATTGTTGGGTAACGGGAATGCGGGACTCTTGTAAACAACTGCAGTGTCAGTCGGCCCTGCTGGAAATCCCCTTGCGGTTCAGCTGCTTCTCCCCCCTTCCAGTATCGGTTACTTCGGAGATAATTCAATTCTCATCAAACAAGAATCAGTTACCAGAATTGCGGGATTTTGCATCAATCCTTCTCGAGCCATTTCTGGATATTTTAATCCCCCCGTCGCCTTGCGACAAATCTACCCTAGATTCTGCATCTTGGCCATTCCAGGAAAATCCGCGTCAGACGTCTCACAGTCGACTTAACGCCGGCTTACACAGTCTCGCATCGCATCATCTTGCCCCTTTTAGGAAGTGAAGGATCAAGCGAGGCGTAGCACGTAAGCCATCAAGCCCAAACTGGCTGGCACTCCAACTTCTCGGGGTTATGCTACTAGAATTCCTCGCAGGTATTCTTTATTTAGCTTCTGGAGTTGGGATTAGCTACGGCACGGTATCACATCTGTTGACCTGCTCGCGACTCGCGGCCAAGTCATCCGCGATGAGCGAGGGTTGATTTCCTATAAAGCCGTAGAGTTGTGCCTTTGTGACTTCATGTTCAGAGCCGAGCAGCCAGATCCCATCCACAGATCCAATCATCTTACCATCGCCTGACATCATGTTCACGCCTCTCTGGAAATGCAGCATCGTCATGCTCCTCTTCTTGGGCTCCCACGCGGCTCCCACCAAGTCATGCTGCTTCGAACCCAACCAGGCCCACAGCAAGAGGATGCTGGACAACTACCTCGCCGTCTGGGAGGGCAACTACGACCTCGCAGATGCCACCTTTCTGCCTGCCATGGACTTCATCACCGACCGCAACCCGTCTCCCACGGGCTTCGGCACTGGCAGCACCCCGACGCACTTTCGCACGGCCGAGGAGCTCCTTGACTTGATCAGGTTCTCGCGTGATGGCTGGGAAGAGTACGGGTTCCAGGTTGATCGATGGGCGTCGAATGACTACGAAGTCGCTGTTCGGTGGAGACTGAATGCTGTAATGGGGGCCAACTTTACGAGCTTGCCGACGTAAGTCTACATCATAGGTCTTGGGATCAAGACATAAGCTAACTGTCGAACTAGAACCCTGAAAGAGGGTGACTTTGCGACCTGGAATGGCACGGACTTTCTTGTCCTCGACCCTTGCACTGGTTTGATCAAGGAGGTTGATTCTACTCATGATGGGATCAGCTTTCTGCACAGCATGGGCATCAAGTCGGTTTCCATCTGAGACTGTTAGTGGGGAATAGGAATGAGGTATCTGTTGGTTTGGATCATGATGTCATGGTTTGGTTCCGACGGTTTAATGATGAAATTATGGAACCGGTTACCTTTCTAGTCCGTCGGGCAAATCCTTTTTAATATATATTCCCCAGCTTCAAGTCGGCTGAAAAAGATGGTTATCGGCGTTAACGCCCTCTAAGCGAACTACTGATACCTTGGAATATGCACTTGGACCAGCCTCAACCATTATCAGATCATTCTTCAGGGGTAGAGACCAGGGCTGACATGCAGGGTCGACAGGGTGCAAGGGTGTCAGACCTGCCAAGATCGCCCAGCCGAATGCAGAGGCCGTGGCATCTGAGCGAGGCAGGGTCGTTCATCTCAACTTATTATTAGGTCATGGGGCGGTCTAGGTGAACCTACGAAGAAGAATGTGTAAAAAATCCTGCCTGCTTCCACGATAGCAAAGAACACGGTTGTTTTTTCCTCAATTCAGCATTATAACCCAATGCCAACACAAAACTAGGTGGTCCTACAGGTACCGGTGAGTAATTCGAGTGATTTATAGAGTCGTTGTGATGGAGTGGCTCGACACTTGCGTTTTGTGACTTACTGGCATTACTTCGTTTAAAGTCTCTTGCTGCAGATAAGAGTGACTTACTGGCATTGGTATGAGCTCCTGGCTTCAACCGCCTGTGTTTTATAATATTTAATAGATACACGAACGAACTGCAACCGTGTGCCCAGCATCACCTGCCCTCTACTGACATATCTTAGCAACGATGCTAAAAGTACACATGCTGCAAACGACCACGGCAGATCACAGGCACTGCGAGTACCACTGGTTCACCTCGGTGCAACTCCCCTCGGCGCAGGTCGTTGGACCGTCGTAACCCTCGCCACCGCACCGACCCCAGAGAGGGACACTCCCCTGAGAGCCAGTTTCGGCAGAGGCTGAAGGAGCAGCAGCTACTGAGACAAGAGTAGTTGGCTGAGGCGCAACTGAGTCAACAGCCGTGTCATCCTCCTCTGCAGTCGCAGCAGGTTCGCTGACATTGGCAGCAGACAGCTTTCCAACTCCTGCATTCGCCTTGATAGAAGCTGCAACCTTGTCGACCGCAATGGCAGGGGCAACGTCACCACCGTCGGTAACCCTAGCTACGGCGTCGGCGCTGTTCACCTCGGGAAGTGCCCCCGACTCGCCAGTCGCCAGGTTATCCTCGCAAGCTCGGCCAAACGCAGATTCACACTCGGAGCCAGAACCAATCCAGATCTGGTTGTCTCGTTCAGACTCGGTCGAGTAGGAAGACACGGGCTCCTTGACGTCGTCAAAGACGTTGCCCTCCAGGACACTCCAGGTGCTAGGCTCGATATCAAAGGCGTGGCCCGTGATGGACTCGAAGAGGTTGTTGACGGCGTGGAACACGTTGGTAGCGCCGTCCTTGTCGGTGCCGTAGTGAGGTGCCCGCCCAGACAGATGATGCAGGTAGTTGCCGGAAAAGGTGTAGTAGTCCTCACGTCCGATCATCAACATGCCCCAGTAGTGGTGCCCGTCGCAGGTGACGGACCAGTCAGACTGACCGTCGAATTCGCAGTTGGAAACCGTAACGTGGCCAGCGGGCTCCCATCCCGCAACGAGCATCTGACGACCGACGAGGGAAAACGTGCAGTGGTCGATCCATATCTTATCCGAGTTCCCCAGAGTGAGGGCATCACCGCCCCAGACGTACGCGGGGTTGATCTCGGTGACGCGGACGTTCTGGATGATGATGTTGCTTGCGCTCTCGACGCGGAGGCCTTTTCCCCTGATGACGCCCTTGTCTCCGACGCCGACGATGGACTTGTTGCTTCCGATCCTGAGGGGCTCTGTTCCCGCCACGTCGTACTCGAGCCCCGACAGGGGGTCCTTGTCGTCGCCGCCGCAGCTCATGTCTCCGAGATAGCCTTGTCCTCCTTCTGACATGGGACACGTCTTGTGCTCGCAGCCAGAGTCGGTGGCTTTACCCTCGCTGCCGATAAAGTCGAATTCGCGGTCGATCAGGATGACTCGGGGGGTGTCGTCAGAGAGCCACTCGGCAAGCCTGATTTAGCGTCCTGGTCAGTTAACCTGTCTCGCCAAACGGGCTAGTCATGACTGCGGGATAGACTCACTCTGAGATATCGGCGGGGGCAGCAGGCTCGGCATCGCCGCCACCGGTTGTGCCGGCGGCCATGCCAAACGCTTCGCCCACAACCTGGGCGTGGGCCAGCGATGCTGTTCCAGCCGCCAACACAAACGCTGAGAGGAGATGCATGTCGATTGGAAGAAATAGAGACGCAGCTAGTTAAGAGAATTATAGTTGATAGANNGTTGATAGAAAAGAGAATTATGAATAGAAGGCAACACGTCTGAACGACTGAATGAAGGATAGCAAAAGCAAATATCAACGAAATACAATAATGAACGATGTAATAGATTCTTTAGCGATAACTAATAGCTACCCATTAGTATTATTTATAGGAACCGTCTGGAGATAGCCCGGCCAGCACTCGATCCCTGTGGCCACTCCGGACTTTGGCCATGTCAACCAACAAGGGCCCCTGCAACAGCAGACTGGAGGTTTGTTTCAGGGGGGCCCAAAGTCTGCGCCAGCCCATGTCGGATGAACTTTGACAGCCAATGATGTCTATCCCGAGAGAAGAGAGAATGGGGTTCCCACGACACTTCAAGACAGGGATGACGCAAGAATCCAGGGCAGTCTCCAACTTGTCTCCATCGTGGTTCAGCAACCGCCTTTAGATTAAAGGGTTCACCGGGGCTGATCCACGCAGGACATCCTTGAGCTACGGACCAGAAGCCCGTCCTCAGCAGTTCCTGCGTCCCGACTAGACATGCCTTGGCCTCCTCCTTGATGCTATGAGCGCTCGGTAGCATGACTTTGTCCTTGGCGACACCATATGGGAACTAGAGGCCGTGGCTGGAACGTCTTGCAGGCGTACCATAGGCGGAATTTAGCCTACCCACCGTTGAGATAATTCCCCGGCGAGCACGTGGTCTGGGGTACCTTGCAGGCTTAGCACTATCCCGGTCACTTAAAGAGTAGTGATCAAGCTGATCTTGGGGCCGACGGGGTGGATGGTCTTTTAGGGATACAAGCTTTGCTACTAGATAGACAGGCTTGAAACCCCCAATGCTTTGAACACTCGTGATCTCGGAGGGCCATCAGTAAAACACACTATGAATATTACATCTTTACTTCGAGTCCCTCGGCCATCCCCTTCAACCCCATTCTTTCTGCACTCGGGATGATCCTTGAGCAAGAATGGAAGCCCCGATGCCTTCCAGATGACTTTGCTCTTGGAGATCACATCCTTAATCACAGTCCATATCAACAGTACGGCACACAAGGCTAACAGTATCGCTGGAGGAGTCGGCCATCTCCACAATATATAAACGCAAGTCCTATTCTCCAATATAACCCCCTTCACTCTTGCGTTATCCTCGGACCAGGCTCCTCGACCAGAATTTCGTACCTCGGTTCGATGCTTATAGCCAGGAATCGGCGTTCTCTCGAATAGTGTCGATCGACGTCGATGTGTTGCGGAGGAATCCCGCGATATGGTCAACGTCGCACGTGAATCTACTCTCACGCCGACCAACTGTACAGGAGGTATTACAGTCTCTCAAATCATCCCGTATGGCACGGAGAAGGGTCTCTGGGATTTCGGAAATACATTCTAGTGGCGCCGTAACGTTGGTGTAGCCGGCTTGACTATCTATGCTCTGGCTTCGCTAGCCGTCTGTGTGAAACTGTACTACAGCCGTCGAGTTTGATATCAGGCCGGCTTCTGACATTTTGGATGATGCATATAGTCTCGTTTACCCAGCATGGATGTTCAACGCCTTTCCACTCATAGGACTCGGCATTTTGGGTTGTGGACGTCCAGAGCAGCTCTGGCCTCTATACACGGAAAGGAACAGCGCGGAAGATGGTCGCAAGCGTAGCAACAAGCGTGTTGAGGGTAATTCGCATATCGTCCTAGCTCGGTAATTCGCCATTATGCTGATCTAGAATCATATAGATGGCAGTAATAGGCCACCGGCAAGGAAAATTAGCAGGAGCAAGTATCCAGGCGGAATAAAACCGGTCTCGGCTGTATATGCTTTGAGTTTCGCGCTGTCCTTGTCCCCGGAGCGTGGAAACTGGGGAGAACCTGTGGCTTCCCAGATCAAGATGCCTGTATGTTTGGGCAGGCTACGAAGGCCGTCTTGATCTTGGTCGTGGTGGTGGTTTCCCAGCGTCTGCAGTCATCTGCCATGTCTTTTGTGCCTGAGGGCTAGGAGGGTGCAGAAGTTGCTGTTTGGCGTGGAATGGAGCCTGAAGTCATATCGAACCGCTGGAGACTGGACGAGGAGTTGGAACTTGCTGACAAAGTGGTTGGACTAGACAAGGTGCAGCGCTGCCACCGACCGGATGACGAGGCGGAAACATCTGCGCATAAAAGGAATTACAATCGAAGCATGGTTTGGCTGACCAAATTGACTCTTCTTTTGGTTTCTATTACTACCCGTAATCAAAAAATCGACGGAATGCCGCCTCAATCCGATCTACATGTACGTTGATCCCTGAGAACTCTTACTCTACGAGTCCATCTCAGCTTCCGAGTACCGCGCCGTTCATCTTCTTCCTGGGAAATCCTCGGATGAGATCCGATGCCTGCTGGAAATTTGGTCCCGTTCGCCCATGACCGGATATTCGGGCGCTACTTTGGTCTGTACGCAGAGAGTCGTTTGTGAGTCCCGGGAAGGATTCCTGAGTCTCGCAGGAGGGGCTGGTGGGAGAAACTCTAGGTGATTCAAGAAGTCGCCCTGTCTACTGGCCGAGTCTAACCCAGTATGGACACGATACCTGCAGTTTTGACAACCTTGGATCGGCTTGGTGCCTAGCTAGTCAAGGGAGGCCAGCAAACGGACCTGCGAGTTTGCAACCACCGTCAAAAGGGGTCGAACCCCAGGCATGTTCAATATCGTTAATAGCGGCAGGACGATCCAATTCGCTAGGAGGGCAATCAAGGGGATCATGCGCTCGGATGACCTGCACCTGCTGAGAAAACCGAGAAGTGGATGGTCATGATAATGTTCCGACTTGTCACTACATTCCTCGACTCTGGATTGCGGCAGCTGTGAGCTGAGACTACAACTGTAGGGCTAGTGCTATGGAGCGGGAGCAAAGGTGCTGTACGACTGAATGGGGCAATTTTTGCAGATGACAGATTGCAGATGGTTACTATTCAGTAGACTAGTTATTAATAGTTGAGATAAGACAATAAACTTGCATCTAGACCGGCTTCTTAGTAGCAACCTTGAGCGGATGAGCCTCCGTGTTATAGACAAAAAAGTTCTTGTTGTCACCACCTCCGGGCGTTCCAGACAGCACATCCCACTCTCCCTTGTTCTCAGTCTGAATCAAGTACTGATACTTGAGCGTCTCAGCAAGCATGAAGCTAGCCATGATTCCCTCTCGTGTCCCATCGCCGTCGGGAGCCAGGACATTGTTGATGCTGGCGAAGCCCCCGCCGACACGCATGGTACGGTTCTGTGCCAGCGTGTAAGCCCAAGCAACGTCCCGCCAGTACTGATCCCCGGTCTGCTGATAAGCGTAGTACCAGCTCTCGACCGCCTCTGGAGCCTGGCCACCCTGGAAAGCACCATCCGGGATGAAGAAGCCGGCGCGGTCGTAAAGGTCCGTCTGGTTGACGTTCTCAGACTCGGCCAGCTGCTCCAGATCCCAGCTATACAGCGTCGGCCCAATGCCAGACTCGGCGTACCGGTACCCGTTTGCGCAGTACTCGCTGAAATCCAGCCCGTAGCGCAGCCAGTCGGGACGATCCATGGCCGAGCTGCCGAGGATGAAGGATCCTCCTATGAAGCAAGCCAGGAACTCGGTGTAGTTGACCTGCTGCTTTCCCGTGAATGCTGCCGCCATGGTCAAGTCGGGCCGGGACGACGGGTGCGACAGAAGGTGCTCGATGGTCGAGTCTGCCGCCTCGGTGAAGCGGTCGCCGTAGTGGCTGAACCGTTCTGGGTCATAGACATACATCTTGACGAGGTACTCGTAGGCAGAGTCGTTACCCGAAGTCCAGCCTCCGAACTCGTCGAGGATTTCACCAGTCTCTACGCTAAAGTTGCCGCCCGTGAGCCCAGGCCAGATCTCGGAAGAGGGAGACAGCCAGTACTCCTCGGCTCGGTTGGCGAGCTCACCGTACTGCGGATCGCCAGTGAGGTCCGAGAGTCGCTGCCACTCGAGCACGAGGGATCCCATGACGGCTAGTCCCGTGGTTCGCGTCCCGTCTGCCATGGTGCTTGCGTCGCTAAACGTCATATTCTCGATAAAGACGTCGTTGATGGGGATTCCCGAGGGAGTGTCAAAGGCAAACTTGAGCGTGTCGGCCAGCGTCGTGGCCTGCGTCAGAAGCGCATCGACATTGTCCCCGTCGACCTTGAGATGGCGGAACGGACCCTTGAGGAGGTCGTGGGCGCTCAGCAGACCCCCGAGGTAGCGGATGTTTGTCTCAAACACGCTGACCCTGCTGGGCTCCCGCGTGTTCGTCTTGGTGAAGTCGATGGTGGGGATGAACTCGAGGATCGTGTTGACAATGTCGGTCTGCTCCATGATGATGGCGGTGTCGAGCCCGTCGACGGCCGTGACGCCCCATCCGTTTCGGTCGTCCGAGAAGTTGTTGAACTTGGGAATCAGCGAGTCGTGCGGGAAGGCGTGCGTGTGGTAGCCCTCCCACGCGAACCGGAACATTTCGACAACGGCGTCCGCGCGGGCATCCTGACCGGGCTCGAATCCCGTGTAGTCATAGTCGCTGCCACGCTGGTTGGGGTATTTGGCAGATGCAATGCCTATCAGCACCGCGCTGCATGTAACGACCGATGACAACATGTCTATAGCAAGCGAGGGAAGTGGGATGGCTCAATACTGAAGAGGAGAAGACGCGCGAGTTTCAAGAAACAGAACGCAAGCGAGCGGATCTCTCGGAGTGTTTAAGCATTTACAAAGGGCCCCGAATCGACCTCGTATGCCAGTATCCCTCGTCTAGCTAAGGTTACTATTGTCAATCAAAGTTCTTATGGCTTCCTGGCCCTATTCCGGAACGAACAAACGGGCAGGATAAATCAGGGTCATTGCCTACCATTGGAGTTTATGCGAAACGGTGCCCAACCCCCGGCACTTGCAGGACAGGGGTAATTTGCTTAACTGCCCAGTTTGATTGGCCGCTCTAGAATTAGGGCCTACATGGTTGCTCTGAGTTTGCGGGGGGTTGTTCTTTGTTTGCCAAGATGTCGTCTTAGAATTCTTTGTCAAGAAGGGATCGGCGGATAAGGACTTTTGACTCGGGAGGCACAGGTTGTTTCTTGCATATCTATGCATAAATACTTTGCAGACTCAACAAGGTTTAGCTTCCGTTCTGCAAGTCCCTTGTTTCTCTGAGTAGGTATTACTTTATGTTGTTTGCAGAAGAGTTATGCTGGCGTCCTCGACTCCTTGGACCTTTACTCAATGGCACCTGGGCACTCAAAAAGTCCCGGTCTTTCCCCAGCCCCTCACAAGCTTTATAGATCCAAGCTGGTTAAAGCAGATGACAGTGTCGCTTTCGGTCATTTTACCGCGATTGTCATTGGAGGGTGCACCTTTTGAAGAATGGCAAGCTGTTTGTCCATGTCAGACTCGTAGCGCAGGGATGCATTATGTCTCTGAGAGGTTCACCAAGCCATGCGGCCATGAGGGTCACGTTGCATACTCCCGGATCCATCGAAAGCCGGGACAGACAAGACGCAGTTGCAGGTACGACAATGGCGACAATGGCAACAACGACAATGGTACAACCAGGCATCTCCAACTGGCGGATCATGACTCCAACGAAGCATCCTGACTTGACTGGATCAGGCCCAACCCAAGCACAGTACCGCAATCCCCGATGGAGAACTGACATCCTGTGGTGTTGTTTGGATGGAATTTGAGACATCATTAGCCCAGAATTATTCATCAATGACCGGCTGCAAAACTGGGCAAACTCTTGAAATAAAATGCTGTCTGGTCCTCCATGGACAGCTTCCATGAATCCACGGGGCCCATCACCACCAACCCCCAGCGGACGCCAAACTCGACCCGAATCTCGGCCGAAACAAGGTTCCGAAAGCTCACCATTCCGTCCCCTCGCAATGGCTGGGCCTGAAGAGGATCAGAGTCTGGACTGTTGTTGGGTTAATGAAGGCTGTTGAGTCGCTGGCTTACGTTGATTAGGTATGTGTAGGAGTGTGGTTAGCTTGTTGTCAGTAATGCTCCGGCTGTGAAAAAGACTCCCGGTCACATGGGCAGAGGGCATGACTGGGTCTGCTGCTCGTTCGTACTCTGGACCATTTGAAACGCATAAGGGATTGTATATGGAAGAAAAGAGTGCTCCAAGCCAGTATTTGACCGGGTTCGGGTGGTTCATCATGGCGAGTGTCGTGACAGCTTCTCTCGTGCCACGGTTTGAGCCGACTGTGGTCGTTGTGAGTTCGTGAATTGGTTTCCTCTCCGCAGGAACATGAACGTTGGCATTGTTCAGAATCAGCAAGATTCTCGTCCATGGATACCTCGGCCTGGGCTGGAGGCGATGCTACAGAAGAGTACTCGTCCATCGCAAGTATGTAACCTATTTATCGGCGGTAATAGTAGCACAGGGACATCGCGCGTCCATCCAAGGTTTACACGCGCCTTTAGGACGTGAAGCTTCCATGGTAAAACATTAAAACGACTACCCATCTCTTTACGGCTTCCATCGATTGCTTCCCACGGCTACGACCTAGCACAGCAGCGGCTCGGATTATGGGACCTGAGTATCAGTGGGCAACCGTTGATGTCGGATGGCAGATTCTCGAGTCGGTCAATATGTTGACGCGTGGTCGTGGCGGCATTTCGACCACCAACATCTGCCAAAGCACCGAGATGGCTTCACACTGGGGGAAGACGTCGTTGGGGAGATGTGTCTTGCGAGGGCCAGGGTCCCGCCTCGGCGATCTAGATTAGCTGTGGATGGTGTGGGATGTTGCTAGTTGAGCCTATTGCGAGCCTGGTCTTCGCATTTGGGCATCCCTGAAGCAAACCAGCTACACCCCGGATGGCGTGGTCGAGTCGGTAGGACGAGGTAGGGTTCGTCGGGGGCAGTATGACGACTACTGGTTCTAGGTATTTTCTTCCCTGAGCCAAAAAGAGAGAGGTGGGTGTACTGGAGGGCTCGGGGGGGCAGGGGATTGGTAGTATTTTTATGTTTGCAAAGACCAGAGTCTAACCTCGGTGATTGAGATTAACTACGGTCTTGGGGAGACTTTTGCCTAATTATAAGACTGAGAGTACTCTTAGTATAACGTTTAGAGTAACGTTACTACAAACGTAAGAATATAATAATATAATAACTTAAGTTATAATATTTACTAATTCTTATGCTAGTTATCTCTTAGTTATCTAGTATAACGTTTAGACTTGTTATAGGTTACGGGCCTCGTACAGCGCTTCTTCGTTGTCTAGATGGTATTGTCCGAGCCTTGGTCTATTATGCTGAAGGGGGGCATGATGAAGACAGTGGAAGAGATGGCTAGGGAATCGTAAAGGGAGAATAAACCACCTCTACGTCAAGTCGTCAACCACGGCACCTCTGTATCCGATCCCGCCAGGTCCCCGAGCTGTCCAGATCCACGTGAAACTGACAAGGTTGGTAGGCCTCTACTCTCCGCCACGACTGGATCTTCCAGGAAGCACAGAGTCGCTACAGGTGCAGTCCTAGCCGTGGAACATCCAGCGGTCCCTTTCCCGGAATGCCATGAAACCGACATCCACCCTAGCTCCCTCACCGGTCCAGGTAGGGTACCTGTCTGTCTGTGTCCACCCACTGTGAGCTGGGACCGACCAGTAGCGGCCCATCCCATCCCAGCTCCCTTGCAAAGCAATTTTCCGCCTCGAAAAGTGGTTCCCCGCTCGCGGGATCAATGCATGTGCTTGCTGTGGAATCAACAGGGTCGGGCTTTGGACCGAAAACAGCATCCTCGCGCTCCTCCAACCTCATGATGAAGTCAATTGCCGTCTCCAGATCGGTCCGAACGCCCGGCTTGCCACCGACTGTGACGATCTCGACCCCGTCGGACTCGGCCATCGAGTCAAAGGAGATGGGCGCGCTCAGGCCCTCATTCTCGCCGGTGAGGACCATGAGCACAGATATCGCACTAACCCGAGATACCACGCCGCAAGTGTGGTAATTTTGGCCGGGGATTATGATGGCTATAGCCCTGAACAGAGGTCGGATGGTATAGAACTGGGGAGTTTGGATGCTGTCGAGCCGGGTGTTGATTGTATCGTGCATGCGCATCGCCAGGTCGACTGCAGAGTCTTCGTCTTGAGTGTCCGGCAGGTCGCGGACAAAGACGACCTTTGCCACGAACTGACCGCACTCAATGTCGGAGCGGTAGGGCCGGAACCAGATTCGGTAGAAATACCTGTGGATGAGGATCTGAAGCAGTGGGGCAGAGACCTCTTTTGGTTTCGTCGCCGCTGAGGAGGTAGATTGGAACCGACTTGTTGCGAAAGTCGCGAGCGTCTTGGCCGTCGAGCTCCGTGAAACACTTTATGAGGCACGGCTGGATGACTTTGCGGTGGCACAGATCCATCCGGTGGTTCTGCTCCAGATAGCCGCGGATGTGGTGCAGAATCTCGTGGGGTTCTAGCTGCACGTCTCCTCTGACGACGGCACTAATGCCATGACGGATTTCGTATGGCGCGTGCCGACGCAGATGCTCGGAATCCGATGGCGACCTGCCCTCGAGGTCGCAAAACGCACAACAATTAGTACGAGGCATCAGGAACGTGTTGAGATTGATGGCGAGATTCGAGAGAGGAACAAGGCGGCTTTTTATCTTGGATCGGGAAGAAAAAGTGACCTCTCGGACAAGACTCATGGCTGCAGGTCAAGGTTTTCCATTGCATATGCAGGTGACCTCCTCCCAGGAGCAAATTCTACCAGTACGACAACAGGTTTCGTCCTTCACCGTCGGGAGCACCACCATCGCACCAGGGAACTCGGCCGGCGTCGCCTCCTGCGGGAGGGCCGACGCCGCTTCCGGCACCGAGGGGAGTTTTGACCTCTACAACGGCAATGTCAAGGTCTGCAGCATCTACTGGGACTGTCCCTGGGGTAAGAAGACCAACACTTTTACCGTCTCTGGTGTCGGCGATGACTACATTGCTCAGGCGACTGGTGCCAACGTCAACGGCGGTGCTCTTGGAAATGTCGCGATCAAGGTTGCTTAGATGACTTGGGAAGGGGAGGGGTGCTCTTGGATATTCACACTCGTTTGAGGTTGCAGGGAACCACGCTCGCTGTACTTAGCAAGCGAATTTAATTTTATAATTTTATTGCTTGAATTGTTCTCTTTATCATTTGCTTAGAAGGAGCATGATCATACCGGGGCCATATGAGGCAGCGGTCAAGAGAGCTGTCTTGTGGTTGGTGCCGGAGGAAATGAAGAGTGAGGTCCGTAGACTGTATATGCAGCCAGTGAGACACCATGATTGCCCTCCACACACCGCACCATTCCAACTCATCCATATTTCATGGCCAGACACAGAGTGTCCAGATCAATCGTCACCATTTCATTAACATCAGGAAGAGAAGAATACGGCTTGCCTTGTAGGCTCATCAACGAGAGGCCACTTCAGCCAGTGCAACGAGGACCGCCAACACCCTTGCTTCTTCCTCTTCAAACGACATTCTTGCAGCCACGGACGGAACATTCCTAGATGTGATTTACCTGTCGTGCTATCTTGCTTCTGAACCATGTTTCATGTCCTTGTCATGACCGCTATCGGCAGTAGGAAAAGGTAGAGGTTGGCCAAGCCCACTATCGAAGGAATATGCAAATTGTTTTACATATCCGTGGTTAAATACGGGTAGTCGGACCACTTCATCGCAGCATCGGTATTAAGCATACCGCTCCAACTCCTCCGTGAGTTAGATGCTGTAGCATTGTGTGGGGTTGTTCAGGTCGAGGTGGATGGTTCATCCCTCACCGCGCCACAGTGCACTAGGACACACAAGACACACACTTTTCACTAGACCTGCCCACAGGTAATAAGACCAGGACTATAATAGGTCAAGATATGACCAGCCATTCCGAAACGTACAGAGGAGCGAAAGGTTCGGGCCGAGGACGCAGTGGCCAATGCATGCCCTAGATTACCCCTGACCATGCCACCACTTCTCTATCAATAGTTATGATTCGGCCTCGACTATCCAGAAACCAAACCAGCAGAAGCCGAATGTCTTCTTTTAACATGGATACGACTACCACCTACTTAGCTCTCTGTGTAGACCATACATCAGCTGTTTACTACGTAGTATAGGGCATGTTGTGCATCAAGGCCGGAAAGCGGGACAGGCCGAGAAAGTCTGCTCGGCCGTATGACTCGGTGATTATCGGTGACCCTGCATATGTTTGTTAATAATAATATTTTTCGAATTGCAGCCAGACTTATGTCCTATCCCGGCATCTAACCACAAGTGGCAGGTCGGGCCCGGTATCCGGGGAACGGCATTCACCGGCACACGATTTCCTGCCGCTTCACCCGGGCACCGACATGCTGAGACACTCTGTATGTGGCCATCAGTCGATTGCAAGGATATGGCTTGTTCTATACTATGCAGTATGTGATTCTGAAGAATTGCCCTCATTGCTGTGACCACGAGTCTGTCTATATAAGCCATCATCCAGCCAAGTTCTTGATCTATCCACCAACTTCTCTGAACAATCTCATATCCTCGTACCCAACCTCATCTTTACCATCATCTGGTCAACATGGGGCTCAACAGCTGGCTGCACCGCAGGACTGAGACGCTGTCCCGTTCATGGCTACTAAGCAACACCGCCATCCAATACTACTGCGCCTGCTGCGGTGCCGCATCCGTCATCTTCTTCGTCATCTCGTTTGCCATCGCCGACTTTATCCCCCCGCCCAAGCCTTCTTGGGATGCCGAGACGGTTGCCAAGTTCTACCAGGACCATACCAAGCGCATTCATGCCGGCGCTGCCATCAACATGATAGCCGGAGGTTTCTATCTGCCCTTCTCAGCTGCCATCTCGTACCAGATCCGCCGTGTCCCCAAGATCCCCTACATCATCCATCAAGTCCAGCTTGCTTCAGCGTCGGCCGGCATCTGGACCTTTATGCTCCCTGGAATAGTCCTTGCCATTGCGTCGTACCGCCCCTATCGGCCTGTGGAGATTACCTATGCCCTAAACGACTTTTTCGTAAGTATCGTGGACTTGGAATTCAACATGTACTTCGGAGCACTGATACCTATTCACAGTGGCTCGTTGCATTCATGCCTTGGCCTACGTTTATGGTGCAGAACTTTGCCTTTGCTTATGCCATCATCATCGACAGGCGCAAGAAGCCTCTGTTCCCCAAGGAACTCGCCATTGTCAATATCCTCATGCCCATCATCTTCGCCCTCGCGACCGGCATGCACACCGTATACAGTGGCCCCTTTGCCTGGAACGGAGTCATTACATTCTACGTGGTTGGATTCACCTTTCTCGTTCAAGTCTGCGTTGACTCGGTGTGCCTGGCCTTGGCTGCTCGAGAGGAGGAGAGGGATGAGATGGAAAAGATTGCTCAGACGGATGGGGTTGCTGACACATGTTCGGTGTGAGGTGGGGGGGTTGTTGGAATTATAGAGGTTGGCACTCCAACTATGAAGGTCGAGGTTTGGATTGATGCTATTGAAAAGGGAGGGTTTCTAAGCATGGTGGACAGTGATGCTATATTGCCCATATGATGGTATCTACCATTAAAAAACCCTTACCAAGTTGGTACTCGTAATGCCCAAATGATTGTTGGCGAGTGAGTCGCTGTGGGGTTGCTGTAGGTTCTTACCAGCTCAGCTTGGGGTTCTTGATGAGGAGGCTGCCGTTGGAGACCTTGCTCTGGATGAGCATGCAGGCCCACTGTGCGTACGCCATTTCGACTGTGGTTGAATAAGTTTTTTGAATGTTTGGAGGAAGTGATGAGGGTTGTTGAGTGATGAAGACGGGATCGAGAGAGGGAGAACCCCTTTATATACCCGTACTCACAGTCACATTGATCGTTGCCCTCACTCTACGAGCATCGGATACACCTGCTGGTTTCTGCGACGTCCCTCCCCTTTTCGGCCACTGGATGATACCCCAGGGTGGTGACCGTCAAGTTGCTTACTCCTTACTGCAAATAACAGACGTCGTTGTTGTCTTGCCCTTTCTCAGCTCCCTCCGTGCTTCTTTAGATTTAAGGCTCTAGAATCCATTGGCCCTCCAGGTCCCCGGCCAAGAGCGGATGATAATATTGATCACTGCTAAAGAGGGTCTCATGACGAGGTGGGGTCTTTCATTGTGAAGCCACCAAAGATACAATCACCTTGGATAAAATCAGACATATAGGGTCTAGACCGTACGAAACATTGCTTCAGCCGAAAGTGGACAAGATATAAGCTGTGGCTTGTGCGGGATTGGTACAGCTTCACTACCCAGCTCTGTATTCACACTGATTGCATTCAGCTAGTCATCGGGTTATTCCGTGATGAGTACATCAGATACAAGTATTCTCACGACAGTAGATGGAGGTTCAAGAGGTCGAGATAGAGTTGGGGGACTATCCTGCGGGGCGGCCGCCGGGTATATATCCCGAGGGTTTAAGCTGCATGTGGCATCCCTCGAGCCGTCCCGCAGCTTTTCATTGACCAGGCCGCTCGTGCATGACATGTGAGCTAGCTGAATGCAGGTACTCAGCCAGCCGCTTTGTGTGCGTCATGGTGCTGAGCTGAGTAAGATGATGACGATGGGTCTCATTGAAGGGCTGTGGCGTGTTTTCGTATCAAGGTAAGCAGAGACGACAACTCGACGAGGACAGCTGGTCAGTAGATGTGACAGAGTCGAAATGTTAGGAGTAGATAGGGGGGAGCGTGTGGTCCAGTCACCAGACTGTCCAGGGCCGTGACCAGGCAACCTGTTCAGAAGCCCAGGAGGGCATCATCCACGTTGGCCGTGTCAAAACATAAAACAGCGCGTCCACGATGTGGTTTATACTTGGGTTTTCTTCTCAACGTTGCAAACCGTCCAGACTCGTAGCCCGATACCCGATTCCTTGGTCAGGTGTGCTTCCTTGCGCAGAGTCACTTGGCCAAACACAAACCGCAACTAAGCATAACTTCCGCCCATATTCCCAGGGGTCAAGTCTTGGGGTAGGTAGTCGGAAATGCAAATGGCAGATCAGGGGTGACATCCGTCAAGGAATGTGGGCGGGCTCGGGATCGTGGGGGTCCCAACTGACAACACCACAACTTCCTCTCAGGAGCCAGAGCAGGTATTGGCCAAAGCACGAGATGAGATAATTCCAAGAGAACATCCGTTCTAGAACGACAGATGATTACGTGGCTCGCCATAAAGACCCGCCACATAGGGCAATACCAGGCAGGGCAATGCGCTAACCTGCTGTCGGCAAACAGATGATCTGATTAGACCGAGTACGTGAATCAACCCTCTCCCATCTTACATTAGATATCCACAGTGAATGACCTCAGGGTACATGACACCTCGCAGGAGCCCACTTGCGCGGCATTTCATCTGATTAGATACATCGGACAGGCCCAGGACTCCACCGGGCTGACCGGAACACGGCATTCACGGCATCGCCAAGACGTGCAGGCGGGAGAACTCTTCAAGATGGATAGCTTGTGTGTGCTAAAGGTGGGGATTCGATATAAAAGCTGCTGTCTAAATGTCGCCAAGCCCATCCTTACTATCGCTCTTGGCACTACTAGTAGACGACTCGCGGGGCCAGAGCCAAGGCCACCGGGCCAAAGGAATCAAGTCCTGAACTCATGTCTCATAACACGCAGGGGCAGGGGCAAGATTAAAGGTCATGGGATGAGATCCCAAAAGTGGAGGTTACTGCTAGACAGTGGGACGATTTGTCGCTGCATGCTTTATTTGCTTATTGGTCGATTTCTGCGAGACGATGATTGGCCGTTTGTGCAGGAGGTGAGAACATGAGGGCTTTTATTCGTCAGCTGTGTCACCATCCCAACCAACCCCCATAAATGTCTGACAGCGAGTGAGTACATAAGAAGGCTTCATGATCAACAAGACTACTCTCAAGACACCAGTCCTCGCTCGAGTCAGAATGAAGTCGCACGGAATCGTCGGTCCGTTGCTCCTGGGCGTGTCTCAGGCATTGGCCTCGCCTAGCCTATCGTCCTTTGTCGAGTCGAGATCCTCCTCTCTGGCCTGGGAGAAGTGCGATCTGGATCTCCCCAGTGACATCAAGGATGCCATGAGGGAGCCCGGCGACTGTGCCACGCTCGAGGTCCCTCTGGACTACACCAACGAGGATTCCGACAGGACGATTGAGCTGCAGTTGATCCGGTTCAACGCCACCAAGGAGCCGTTCAAGGGGAGTGTCCTGTGGAATCCGGGTGGTCCTGGAATATCTGGTATAGAGACGCTTGCGTACCTTGGGCCAGACTTTCGCGAGTAGGTGAATTGCATGACAGATACTAAAACCCGCTAACATATCAAGCATTCTTGGTGGCCACCACCACATCATTTCGTGGGATACCCGGTAAGCTCGCAGATGTCTCTCATCTTATGAAGCTGACAATAAAAGCGGCACCGGCAAAACCATCCCCTTTGCGTGTGATAAGACAGGCACTTCCAAGTCGCGTCGGAGTGAAAAGTCATTACCTCAAGCACAACTCTGGCCGTACATCACCAACGAAAGGTGGGAGAACATGACGGCTCTTGCCGACGCCTGCTACGAGAGCCAGCAAGAGTACGGCCGGTTCATCAGCACAGCCTTCACAGCCCGTGATATGATGCAGATTGTCGACGCTCTCGACGAGGATGGCAAGCTCCAGTACTGGGGTATTTCCTACGGCACTATCCTCGGCCAGGTGGTTGCGTCGCTGTTCCCCGACAGAGTTGGCAGGATTCTTCTTGACTCCAACTCCCTCGCCGACGCATACCTGTCGTCCACGGGCATTGGAGGTCCTCGAGATGCCGAAAAGTCTCTCAACTATTTCCTCTCTGAATGCGTCGAGGTCGGCACGGAGCTGTGTCGACTGGCCAACTACTCTGGCCCCGACACAACTGCCCAGGACTTAAGGTCCGCCATCGACGACCTCTTTGAGAAGCTGGTAGACGAAGAACTCCCAGCTGACTCTGGCCTCTCTCCTATCGAGTTTACCCACGGCGGCAACTCCATCCTTCAGAAACTCAAGTACGCCATCCTCAACGACCTCGCATGGCCGTCTACGTATCCGACCGTGGTTGACATCTTGTCTCACGCACTCGACGGCAACTACAAGGATGCTCTCGATCTGTACTCGGAAGCCCCCTCGGAGTGGAACCTCGGCACCGAGGCATTCTCCGGCATCGCATGCTCGGATTCGTCCTTCCGCGTCGAATCCGCAGACGAGCTGTACTCGATGTACCGCGCGCACCTCGCCGAGAGCACCTTCGGGGATGCTATCGCCGCAGACTACATGGGCTGCAGCGTGTGGCGCTTCACCGCTGCCGAGGGCGTCAACACGAATGACCTGCGCAACGTCGACACGAGCTACCCCATCCTGGTGGTCAACGGGGCGTACGACCCCGTCACGTCGCTGACGCACGCGTGGCAGGTGTCGTCGCGGTTCAGAGGGAGCAGGATGCTGGTGCACGAGGGTATTGGGGTGAGTGGGTGTTACCGACTATTGAATGACTGCTGACTGGATATAGCACGGCGTCACGTCGCACGCCTCGAATTGTACTCTGGATGCTATTGCGGCGTACTTCCAGGAAGGCACGTTGCCCGAGGTTGGCACCGTGTGCAAGCCCAACATGCTGGCGTTTGAGTACTCAAAGTGGCTGCGGGAGCAGTAGTTGAGGGGGTCTTTAACCAGTATTAAGTCTAGAGGTCAGAGGGTTCTGGTGAATGCGTGTATTACTAGATGCTATTCACAACATGTCAACTGTTCACCAAGGGATGAAACAGTAGCCAGTTGGTGATTCAGCATCGCCCACAATTATATATATCCCATCTCCCGCCCTTGAAATCTACTATCCCCAACAATTGACCCCTAATCGACACACCAAATTCCACTTGAAACTACCGCAATGCAGAGCAATCTCCCCGAGCACAAGTCCTGGACGCACAAGATCCCTGCCAGTCTCGTGCCCGAGGACCGCGTGGAAAAGTTCCAGGCCGCGCTTGAACTGATCTACGGCAAGACCGGCATGTTGGCCAACTTTGAGTGGACGCGAGAGGACGACTTTATCATTGTCACGGCCTACTTGGAGGATCCTGTAGATCTGTTGCCGGTGCTGCAGGACTATGATGGTGCCAAGAAGGAATAGGACTGTTGGTGGGGATAACCGGTATTTAATGTCGTAAGGTACCCCTGTATTAGATATTAGTAGCCATCTATCACTACAACTCCGCCTCCTCCAGCCCCCTCTCCTTCAGCACCGGGATCAGCTGCCCCATGCTGACCGGCCTCGTCAAAAACACATCCAGCCCGCTCGCAAACGCCTCGTCCCTCGCGCTCCCCGACGCAAGACCAGTGATGGCAATGATGGTGACGGGCTTGAGATGGTTCTCCCTCTCAAACTTGCGGATCAGCCGCGTCGATTCCAGGCCGTCCATAACGGGCATGTTGATATCTAGGTCGTCAGCACAACATACTTGCTTCCTATTATGCCAACATACCCATGAGTACACAGCAGAATGATTCTGCATTCTGCTGAAACGCATTCAAGGCCTCGAGACCGTTGACAGCCGTGTGATACGGTCTGCGGAGCTTCTTCATATATGCCGAGAGAAGCTATCCATGTGAGCACCGTCCGTGACATGTCCAAGTCCAAACTCACCTTGAGGTTGATAGAGTTGTCATCGACAAGCAGGAATTTACACCGCGTCTGTGGAGGTTCAATCTCCATCACCTGGTTGACTGCCCCGTTGGATCGGGGTATGTGGTGGACGATCTGCTCGTTGGAGTTCATGCGCAGAATGCTCTGAACAGGCCTGGGCTTGTAGTCGCGGATTTGGACAAACGACGACCTCTCGTGCAGCTGCTCCTGGAATGCCCCGTTTGGCGGCCTCTCGCGGTCTGGATTCGACATGGAGCGGGCGTGTCTGGGGGCGTTGGGGGTGGGATTGGAAACGTCCCTGATGTCGGGGGGTGTCTGCTGCAGGTCCTTCCAGCGGTTGAGTGCGTAGGCTACAGTCTTGCCAAACTTTCGAGGGGTGTTTCTGTGGCTGTCAGCTGATACTATATAAAGGTACAGGGGACTCACGGTTGATGGATAAACTCGAATACAGCCGTTGCATCAGAGTCTCTCAAGACGGTATCCAACTTGACGCCCGTGCCTGCATTGTGACAAATCACAACCGCAGGCTCAGCGTGGTTCCTGATGACCTCCTTATCAAGCTTCCCATACGCAGCCTCGCTGTAGATGAAAATTTCAGGCCCATCGTCACACAGCTCCATGTTGAACCACTTCAGGGGTAGACTCTCCAGCGGCAGATCCGCCTGGCTGCCCACGTCGACAGCCGCACACGGCGCACGACTAAACCCCACGGCCTTGACCTTCACGCCGTCGAGGGGACTGGTGTCAAACCCGAACAGCTCTCCTCTCGTGATGCTCGTCGAAGCCCTCGTGATTGGCATTGAAACAGACACCGTGGTCCCCTTGCCGACGTGGCTGCGCACACCGATCGAGCCGCCCATCGAAGTGACAATCTGCTTGACGATGCTGAGTCCCAGACCTGTGCCGATGGCGAGCGAGTCTTCCTGGGAAAACGGCACAAAGAGCTTGTTCCGGAGAAAGTCGTCGCTGATGCCCTTGCCCGTGTCGGAGACGGTGAGGACCACGTTAGCCCATTTGCGGGATGCCTTGTGGGAGACCACCTTTTCCTGCTTGAGGCTGATCTTGATGTGGCCCTGTTCGGTGTACTTGAGGGCGTTGCCGAGTATGTTCATGATGATGCGCCGGATGCCGCCGGGTTCGGTGCGGAACATCCACGGCTTGCGGTGGTCAATATCGACTGATATCTGGACCTTGCCGACAGAGGCCTTACATTGTAAGAGAAAGACCACGCTTCACAATTGGGTGACTTACATCTGGCCACGCCCATCTTGGTCCTTGGGGAGTAGGCGTGTAGTTGAAGCTGTGTCCGATGGTGACGCTCTCAATGACCTCCTCTGCCAGTCTGTCCAGGGACACGTCTGTGAAGAGAGCCTGGATCTCGGGCAGGTTGGCAATCCAGCTCTTCTCCTGGTCGTGGTCGTCCTTGAAGAGGCCGTGGTGGCTTCGGTGTTCCTTCTGCGCCTTGAAGGCTCGCGATAGAGTATTGACTTTGCTAAACACGAGGAGCTGCAAGATGATTAGTTCAACACTCTTCAGGGACGGTGGTACATACATGATCGATGGTTTCCAGCAGTGTCTTGCCCGATATGCCCATTGCGTACACCACCTCCTCCTGGAACGGATCCAGGGGCATGTCGGCCAGCAGTTCAGCAGCAGCGAGGATTCCGTGGAGCGGAGACCGAAGCTCGTGGCTCAACGTACCCAGGAGATCCGCCTTGGCCTTGTTAGCGAGGGCTATGTCAATCCGGTTGATCTCCGCCATGGTCACGATGCTGAGAGCCCTCAGATACGGCAGGTCAGCTTCCGTGGTGAGGATCCGAGCGGCCGTCTTGCTCCAGACAAAGCCGCAGGCGTAGAAGCGGTCCCTCGACGGATCCCAGAGCGGAACCAGCGCAACACTCCTCGCTCCGGAGAACAGCTCAGCGATGGGTTTGGCCTCGTCCTTGCGCGACGGACCAGTCTTTGCGTCGGCCGAGACTCGTATCTCGGAAAGTCGCGGATCGGCCTCCTCGCCAGACGACGACTCCCCCGAGTACAGAGACCCTGACTCCTCAAAGCTAAAGATCTTGCCGTTTGGGTACCGTGAGATCAACCTCCTCAGGGTCCTCTGGTTGAGCGACAGATCCGATCCCGGCTGTGCAAGATCCAGGATGGCCTCGTCAGTAGTAGAAAGTGCGAGAATGGTGCATGACTTTTTGCTCTGCGAGTTGCTCACGTGGTCCGCTGAGCTCTCGTCGCTGCTGGATGCCGAGTCGGTCACGGGGTTGGTCTTGTGGTCGACGTCGATGAGGCTGCTGGTGGCGGCGTCTAGAAAGATGGCGCCGTCGACTTTGAGAGAGTCGCACACAATGTCGGCGGCCTTGCTGAGCATGCTTGCGAACTGGACTTTCTGGGGGTCGACAAACGGCGAGGCCTCGGTACTTGGAGAAGCCAGACCGGACTTCTGCTCACCCATGCCGTTCAGGGACTCGGCGTCGTTTTGCTGGAACCTCGTCGTCCGGCGTCTGGGAACCTCGTTCTTGGAGTTGTCGTTGTCCTGGATCAGGTGGCTCAGCCCGTTGACCATTCTCTCGCTGCGGATAAAGTTGTCTGTTGCGCGACGAGTCTCGAGATACGACATGATGGTCCTCGATAGATCCCTCAAGAACCGCGCAGAATCCTTATCCAGGCCATCCGGTCTAGGATTATCATCAAACACGCTCAGAACGCCAATGTTGAATCCCTTTGGCGTCTGTATGGGCGTCCCGCAGTAGAATCTGTGCTGAGGGGGTTGATCGACGTCTGAACCTCGTCGTGATTGCACATCCTCCGCCAGATCCGGAATGACGTGGACTTTTGGCCCCTCGTGGTCTGGATCTCCCCGCGACATGAGAACGTGCTCGCAGATGCTCTCTGCGCGGGGCACAGTCCCCGACGGCCATAGCTGGTCCCTTATGCCGTCTGGGACGGGGTACAGCGGAGACGACTGCGTGGCCTCGGCGACGATGTACTGGTGCTTCCTGTCGAAGAATGAGATGATGGCCCTGCAAGCGTGCAGGCGGAGCGCCGCCAGCTGTGTGAGGCCCGTCAGGACCGTGTCTGAGCAGGGACACGTCGGGTCGCCGGCTGTCTTTGTGCTGGTGAAGCAGCAGACGTATCTAATGGGCGTCAGTCATCCGGAGAAGCCGGTCCATCTCAAGCCATCTCAAACCAGGCACGGAAAAAGCATACTTGAGCGTCTCCCATTCTCGCGGTCCTTCAGAAGCAATCATGATTCACCAGCTATATCACGACCTGTGGTTGTTGTCGAAAGTCTAGGTCGTCTGACTGTGGGGGGAGAGAGACGGGGAGTTGATGGATTTGATGATCTGATCTCGAGACATATGCTGACGGGGTAATTAAATTCCGAGTTCATACAAAATAGACTTTGTGGTGGGTTGCGCCGAACAGGGTGTTGGCCTGTTTGAGGCCTAGTAGCTAGAGATTGCACAGCAGGACCCCTGACTCTTGGAGGTTTCACACTGCAGCCTTAATTAGTAAGGACCCTTGCGAGTTCGGTGAGTTCCCACGGCAGACTTGTCTGGGGCACTGGGGGTCAATTAAAGTTTGTCTGCCGGCCGTCGCCAAGGGGTCTGGAACTGCCCATGGGGACCACAGGTCCATCAGCACGGGGGTGGCAATGGCACACTGCCGCCCAGGCTTCCGACACATCCATCCCACAAGTCCCGGCGGGATACAAGAAGCAACCCGCTGAGACAAGGAGTAACGGCATAAGGCTGCTCCTCACGCTGGCGCAGGGGCCGTCGCGGAGAGGCCTCAAACGGGCGCCGAATGCTGGGGGTTTTGGAAAAGGTGCCCCGGCATTGCACCGCGCTCAGACGCTCGTTGCCGCCCAACACGCCCAGCCCTATTGCTGGGGGCTGGAAACGAAGGCTTCGAGAAGATGAGAGAGCAATTCACTACGATAATCTACCTGGGGGACTGCAGTATCAATGGGACTTTAATCACCAATTCTTTAGAATTTGGCCAACGTCTAGCGCATACAGCACGGTTTCAAGACTCAACTCTGTTGATGCCCTGCCGATGTACCCGAGAGGGAGATATATTTCGGAACTGCCCCAGTCTAATCTCGTCTTGCTGGCAGCTCTCCATCGAGAACTTTCCAGCCTCCTGCAATCATCGCGAGGAGATGATGTTGTCGTGTCGATATTGTGGCGATGGTGCTGATATATCGGGCTCCTACAGTAGCAGTGGTCCTGGAAGCGGGATTGATTCGATTGGTAGGAAAGGTGCATCCACGTCTTGATTCCCCGGTGACCGTGTTGCTGGACTGACTGATTCTTCGTGCCGCGGCCGGGTTGGAGGTGGTGATCCCAAGGCCAAGATCCATTTCAAGATATAGTCGCGAAATCGGATAGCACGGAACATGTTGGTTCCTGGACGACGAGTCAATGAGGGGAAGGCAGCAAAATATAATATATTAGTTCTATGAGACCCTGAAGATCTCCACAAAAGATTATCAACTCTGCTGCCTACCTGCTGTTTATCTCCCTTCCCGTCTGAAACAGGGGAACCAATGTGGCAAATAATGATTCAAGCATTAGCGTGGAAGGGCCATTTGTCTTAAACTGGGCTGTCAGGGCTACACGAGTAAAGATTTCCCTAGAGAACAAGTCTTGTATGCTTGGAAATTAAACATTTTCGATTTTCAAGGTCAAGTTCGTGTCTAGGGTAGATCACGATGACAGCAACCATAAAGAATCAACACTGCATGACTATCAAGACCACTTGGCAAGTGGATTCCACGGGAGGCGGATCGTCCCTCCGTCTCTGCAACATGTAATGCCAATCCCCGTCTCGGTCCTGTAGTAGCAGACCAATGTCTTTGGATCCCAGTCCCAGAACCCGCCCCCTCCGAAAGCCGCTCCCGAGCCTTCCAACTCGCCCTCTTTTTCAAGCTGTTCGAGTCTCGGCGCTCTACCGGATATGTCAGGGTTTACGACAGATTAGGTTTCTCATCAGGCTGCTTACGTCAAAGGATTCTCAACACCCCATACGCAGGCGATGATGCGTGATGGCGGGGGATGACAGAATCCTATTCGCTTCTTCGATAGGGCCTCATTCTTGATCTCAATATTGGCCGTGTTTGTTCTGACCTCAGGTTAGCCAAAACACCATACTTTATGTCAAAGGGCACTAACTCTGCTGCAAGCAACTCCATAGGTCGACCGCCATACGAGTACAAGACGTTGAATGACTTGCGCTCTACTTCTGGCCACGGGTCTCCCAGCTTCTCGACGAGTGCATCTCCCGTCAGCGTCAGTGTCTGCTGCGGTGTCACGAGGCTCCTGATAATCTGCGTCACGTCCCTGTCCGCGAACACGGCGCCGTGGATATACAGCGGCGGCCCGACCTGAGGTGCAAAGGGGCTGGCCGGACTATCATGCACACCTTGGTAGTGCTGAGGGGCAGGGGCGGGATAGCCATTCTGGCCTCCGAGTGCTGGCTCTCCGTAAAATGGCGGGGGTGGAGGTCCTGGTGACTGGGGTCCAGGTACATATACCTGGTGCACATGCACTTGTGTGTACTGCGGTGCCTGCTGCTGTGGCTTATTTCCAAAGCGACTCCAAATCTTGGCTCCAATGGCACCCGCTCCAGCTATTGCCATCTTGCCCAGCCCATGGTGGTCGGTCTTGTGCCCGAAATGTGAACCGACTAGGTAGCCGCCGCCCAGAGCCATGGCAGTTTTACCAAAGCCGCGGTCGCCGTCCTGGGGTATACC